>APFE031697604.1:99580-133491 GCA_000404065.3 Pinus taeda
TAATAATGCTTCACTATGCCCTTTGAATTCCTTCAAAATAAATTTTCAAACCAAGCTTAAGCAAACATTTAAAAAAATATACACACCTTTTTTCACTTTGTATGAGCTCGATAATGCCTCTGATGTATCTCTGTAATTTCGGATCATCCAATTCTGAAATTGCGACCTGCAGTAGCTCTCTCTGTCCTCTTTCTAATGCCACCAGTCTGACCCCAATTGGATTCACCAATGAAGAGTTATGCCAAATCTCCCACGGTGACTTGATTATAGACTAATTCAGTAGAGCAAACTTGTACGACGTTCCATGCATCCCTGTTTTGACTTTTGGCTCTGAAAAATATATACAAGAAACTACAATCCGTTCTCTTTCTGTACCTTCTTACGAAATTTCAATTTGATGCTCAGAGAGAAAGTTATGACGATTTTCCCCAGGTCACCTGTTTTGAATGTAATTCAGGATTCTACAAAATTACCAACTTCCTCAATTCATATCTCCAAAAATATAGCGCAAAAAGCTCTTAAATTTGGATCTGCGATTCGGTGCGATGTCTTCTCAAATGGGTTCTTTTTTTAGTTTCTAAAACGTTGCAGAAAAGAAGTTATAGTGAAAATGCCACGATGACCTGTTTGGAGCAGCGAAACCCTAGAATCCAAAGCTCTGATACCAAATGTTATGAAACTAGCTCAATAAAAGATAGAAAAGATAGATCAACACCTTAGAATTCAGCCTCTTTGAGGGGGTAACCTCCTTTACATTACATAAATGAACAATTCTTGGATGATTCAAATGAGAAAACCTCCTTTCTATATATAGGAGTCTAAGGAGTCACAATATAACCCAGCTGACCTAACAATAATAATATAAAGCCACAAAAATAATAATAGAGGGATTCTATGGGGCCCAGTAATAACAATATGGGGACAATAGGGGCACAACAATGTTAATAAGGGGTGCAACTACAATAGTAATGGGGTAATCACTAGTATTATAGGGACCCAACAAAATGCTTTCCAAGCCTTATAAAAACTGAAGGAACTCTATGACTCACACTCTACACTTGAAGTTGTTCAACTCATGATTAAACTCTTCACTCTTGAATTACAAAATAATGATGCTCTTGCTCTTGCATCCGAAGTAAAATCTATAAAGCATGATATCAAAGCCACTAAGGTTGAATTGGATATTCCTCTAATCGCTTTTCTCAAGGCACTTTATCCTACTTACTCCAATAGTCATTGCAATCAAATGGAAATCTCAAAGATATTACCTTTGACTCTCTTGTGAAAAAAAAAAATTGAAAGAGAGAAGATTTTGGAAAGAAGATAGCCCCTGAATCTTCTGAAGAGGTTGTGTGTCTTGCTCAAAGAGAAAAGAATCTTGCTCAAGATTCTTCCAAAGGAAGAGGTGGTCGAAGAGGAAGAGGAAGAAATTTCAGAGGCGGGGGGGGCAGACACTCTCAAGGAGAAAAGTCAGATTTTCACTGCATATGCTGCAAAATAAATGGATCACATGATGCCTCCACATTCAAGTTACCTTGGGACAAAATTGAGTAGCAAAGAAACCAACCCAAAGGTAAAACTAATGACACAGACAAAGGTAAAGCACTTGAATCCGCTCACTATGTTGTGGCATACTATAATATTGGAGTAAATGAAGACTTATTTAATGCTTCACTTGCTTCTTGGAAATATGATTAGTTGATTGACTCAGGAGCAACTTGCCACATGACTCATAGAAAAGATTTTTTTGAAGAATTTACTGACATTGTTGATGGAGCAGTATACTTTGCAGACCAATCAAAACTCAAGCCATCAGGGCTTGGCACAATCAGGGTTAAATTGCCTGGTCCTCCATACATTCTTCTGCATCATGTTCTATATCTCCTACAATTAAGGAGAAACTTGCTATCCTTGGTCCACATCCGCCAGCAAGGTCACTCCATTCATATGTTTGATGGCAAGCTTGAGGTGAGAAAAGCATCCAACCACTCACTTGTCATGACAGGGATAGAAGAAGAAAGGCTTCTCAAGCTGCAGGGTACCTCTGCTCGTGCACAACATTTCTCATACAATTATCATTATGAAGAAGGTACACTTCCATCAAGTTTATTATGGCATGCTAGATTTGGACATTTGAACTATGACAACCCTTGCTTGTTGAAGAAAAATGGTGTTACTGGTTTGCCTACAATTCCTAGGAAGCTTAAGCAATGTGATGCTTACATTTTAGGAAAGCATAGAAAACAGTACTTTCATGATTCACATTCAAGAGCACATAGAAAACTTGAACTCATTCATTCAGATTTATGTGGTCCAATGCCTATTCCTTCTGCAAATGGAAATAAATATATGATGACATTTATTGATGACTACACCAGAAATGTGTTTGGGTTTATTTATTGAAGAACAAATATGATGCTTTTCAAACATTCAAGAACTTTCATACATGGATTGAAAATGATGCACAATCTCATATTGGGTCTATTCACACTGATAATGGAAAATAATACACTTCAAATGAATTTGAAAACTATCTTCGCCAACATGGGATCAAACATCAAACAATTATGCCTTATAATCCCCAACAGAATGGTGTAGCTGAAAGAATGAATAGGACAATCTTAAATATGGTTTGCTCCATGTTGTTCTTCAAAAATGTAAAAATGATGTTTTGGGCTGATGCAATTCTATGTGCTGTATATATAAAGAATAGATGTACATCTAATGCTATCAGAAACAAGACTCCCTATGAAATGTGCTATGGGCACATTCCTTGGCTAAAGCATCTCAGGGTCTTTGGTTCCACCTGTTATGCCTTGATACCAAAGCATTGGTGCAAGAAGTCGTAAGTGTGTCTTCCTAGGGTATTCAAACACCTCCAAATCATACCATCTCTATGATGAAGTCAATAAAAAGTTTGTTGTATCTAGAGATGTAATCTTTCTTGAATCATCCAAAACTGACAATGTTGTTGAGCGACAACTTGATCGCCTGGATAGATTTGCAAATGCAAAATCATTTCAAGAATTTGATAATTAGATTCCACATCTTGAAGGGGGGATCCTATACTAGATCAACCTTTGGAATATTCTTCTGAAGCACTCTATCCCCCGCATGAAACTCCAACAATAGATGATACTTTAAGTGATGTGATTGATAGAATTGGGAGACTCAATCTTGATTCAATGTCAACTCGATCAACGAAGCAGCCTGGACCATCTGAGAAAGGTCCCCCAAAGTGGCTGACAAAGACACTTGAAAGTGTTCATCCTGATGAGGTTGGAAAGACAGGAACTAGAAATTCAAACCAACAAAATGGAGGTGATGTAGATGAGTCTGATTCACCTGTTGATATGGATGTTTCTTATGTTTGTGAATTGAATTTGTCTACAAATTTTGAACCAACTTCGTTCAAAGAAGCTGATTCTCATGATGAATTGAAAGAAGCGATGCAAAAGGAGTATGATGCCATGATAAAGAATGGCACTTGGAAGCTGGTTGATCCTCGATTAGGAACCAAACCAATTGGCTGTAAGTGGGTATACAAGAACAAGTATAAAGCTTATGGCTCACTAGACAAGCACAAAGCCAGGCTTGTGGAAAACGGTTTTGCACAGAAGGAAGGGGTCGATTATGAGGAGACTTTTGCCCCCATAGCAAAATGGGCTACCATCCGGACACTCTTTTCCCTAGCAGCTCAGAATGGTTGGAAAATCCATCAAATGGATGTAAAAACTGCTTTCTTGAATGGAGATCTAAAAGAGAATGGTTTTTTGTCCAAGCCTGAAGGATTTGTTGTGAAAGGACATGAACATAAAGTATGCAAACTTGTGAAATCCTTGTATGGCCTCAAACAAACACTGCGAGCCTGGTATGAAAAACTAACTGAGCATCTTCTGAAACTCAATTTCAAACATTATGATATTGATGATGCAACTTTGTTTGTCAAGAAGGTTGGAAAAACAGTTGTATATCTTGTGGTATATGTAGATGATCTTTTGATAACAGGGAACAATGAAAGCTACATTGCACCCATAAAAAAGGAATTGAGGAAAGGTTTTGAAATGACTGGTTTGGGCTATGTTCATTACTATCTTGGTATTGAAGTAACTCAACATCCGAAGTCCATATTTCTTTCTCAAAAGAAGTACATTGGAGATCTGTTGAATAGGTTTGGCATGAAAGAATGAAATCCTCTTACTACTCCAATGGAACAAAACTTAAAGCTCACATCCATTGAAGGAAAAGAATTTGAGGATGCAACAAAGTATAGACAGCTTGTAGGAAGTCTCAACTACCTAACTACTACCAGATCAGACATTTCTTTTGTTGTTGGAATCCTCTCCAGGTTTATGCAAAAGCCTTGTGAGGGACATTGGTCTGCTACAAAAGAGTTCTAAGGTACTTGAAGGGAACTCAAGACTTTGGAATCAAGTATACACAGGCGACAACTTCAGCTTGATTGGATACTCTGATTCAGACTTCGATGGAGACAAAGAAACTAGGGTATCTACTTCAAGTTATGCTATGAGTCTTGGATCAGGAGCTGTCTCCTGGAGATCATGCAAACAATTAGTTCCAACAGATTCCACAATAGAGGTAGAATATGTGGAAGCAACTAAGGAAACAAAAGAAATTGTGTGGCTCAGGAAAATTCTTGAATATTTGCAGGTAAAACAAGTACAATCAACTCCACTCATGATTGAAAATACCTCGGTAATAAAGTTGGCCAAGAACCCAAAGCTCCATGATCGAACGAAGCACATCAATACTAAATATCATCTGATTCGAATTCATGTTGAGGCCAAAACAATCCATCTCCGCCATTGTTCCACTAATGAGCAAATTGTAGACATCTTCACTAAAGCACTTGGAAGAGAAAAGCTTGAAAGATTCAGAATGATGCTTGGACTCACCAACATCCCTTCAGATTAAGGGGGAGAATGTTGACACCTAATCATCAGGATTGGGTGAACAACTATAATTGATGTAAATAAATAATATAAAAGATGAAGAGTCACCGAGAGATGAAAAGATAGAAAACATGGTATATTCCAACTTGATGTCAATTTTCCCACCCCATACAAGCTAGACTTCATCACAACTAGGTTAGGTTCTTTATGGTGTATTGCGGAAGAGAAGTGACAACAAAATAATAATGTTTTTTTTATATGTGGAAGGAAACAATTACTAAAGTAATCAGGAAGGTCTCACACATTCCAGTTCAAACAATGGTTACCTATGGTCCAGTGCCATGATTTTGCGTCACCTCGTACTTCATGTATAATGAGACCAAGGATGACCCAAACAAATGGTGGCTACATTGCCAATATATTAAGCTCAATAAGATTACTTTATTGCAAATCATCAACGAGTGGTTTAAAGAATGGAGGATACTAGTTCCCAACACATAGCTAGATGTTGAGTAAATTGAAACAAAGATAGAGATGGACCCAAAAATAGAACAAAAAAATGGTCAACATGGAGGGCATACTGCACCCTAGACAAAGGCACTTCCAAATCCCCTACTGCAAGAACTAGAGAAAGAGTGTCCTAGCATGCCACTATGAGACCCAGAGGAAGAGGAAGTTTCACTAGAAAAGGAGAAAAGCCCACTACCAATCCAACAAAAGAAAATGAGGAAGAAGATTAAATTTAGGAAGATTATGGGAATTGAACCCAGTTTTTTAGAAGAAGACTTGGAAAAGCTAGCATCACAACTGAAGAAAGTGGTAGAACATGGGACTACACCCCTTGTCATGACTATAGAGAAGGCCATCCAAGAGAAAAGTGAGTTTTAGGACCAAATGCAACAACAATTGGGGAAACTACGTCTGATGATAACTGCTTGTACGGTAGCAACTCCTATGTCAAGTGCACCAAAGCCAAAAAAACAATGCACCTTGTGCTAGAGATCCAACTAGAACCATGATAACCATTTGCAACTTCCTTAGAACCTCGCACTTTATTCATGCCACTAGTCATGGTATTTTTTTGCAAATGTTGATGTCCAACAATGATCCCAAGTATTACCCTAGGTAGACTTGATTCTTTCACAAATACCTATGTCTATTTTACATTCTTTGCAAAATTCAATTTCCCAATAGGTACAATTTCGGGTGCAAGAAGCTTTAGTAGACCTAATCTAGCTAACTTCTAAGCGTCCAACTTTGTAAGAAGTGCAAGAATAGATGGAAGAAGCAAGGAAACAAGTATAGTGTTGGTCGTATTAGTTATCTTTAAATTAATATCAATTAACCACGCTCATACATAAATTGTCAATCACGATACGTATTTTCATTTCAAGGCTATCAGAAAAAGTATATATAGGTAGCAATGCCTAACTAGAATTATTAACGTCAAACTCTCATAATCATGTCGCTATAATAATCACTCTCAGCACTCAAAAACCATCATCGTCACACTCAAACATTCAAAACACATTTCATACAATTACAAAGAAAGACACTCTTTGCAAAATGAAACAATTTCATAAAAAAAAACCACTCGATCACTCAGTCACTCTTACAAAAAAAAAGCAACCCTCCTTGAAATCATCTACTTAAACTTTCATTCAATGAAAGAACTCACTCAATCAATTTGGAAAAGTACACTATAACAATCGCACAACGATGCATTATTTGAGATCTAAGAACTGTAGCAGTGAATTAACATAGAACACACATATTCATGAGTAAATTGGTCTAGAATCTGAGTTGTTACAAAAGTGACTAAAATTACTATTTTAATATTCAACCAATTAGTAACTGTAATGCATCAAGAAATCTGTAACAATAATAATAAAGCAATTACAAATTACAAGTGAGAGAAACCAAATATAAAACTACAGTACCTCACTATCTCAACAATCCCTACTAAAGAAGGCAATTCCTCCTTAGTAGGGAGTTTGTACACACAAGTCACAAGCTAATCAACAAAGAGGTATGATGCCACAATTCATGGGAGTTGCATTGATATTAGAAAATAATTGCAATTACACAGTTCTCAAAAATTTTAGTGCTAATGCCACTCCTTGCAAGGCAGAGGGTATTTTTCTTTATAGATTACATCACATCTATATTTAAAACATAATTGATCATGATAATATCTCAATTCTCTAATTTCCCAAATTAGGAACCTCACATAACAAATTATAATAGTTTGTTGTGAATAAAAGGTGTTGTAACAGTGTTTCCAAAATAACAAAAAGGTTAATACTAGAATTCTTAACTATCTCAGCCATCCTTGGATGCATTATCAATAAGTGAATGGCTTTGCTAGCATAGTGGTCAATGCTAACTTTGACCAAGTGACAACCCATGTTGACCATCATCACCATCATTGGAAAAATAGGGGATCTAGGAGACATAGTATCAACATACCAACAATAGTATCAACAAATATTTTATTTTGGAATAGGCAAGAAAAAGATGGGAGAAACATCATAACATCCCTACAACAACGTCTTTGGTGAGCCAAAATCTCCCTTGAAACAACTCCTTATTTTTTTTTCTAATAAAATCACCTGAAATTTTCGACCTCATATCAAAATACAAGAAAAATTGAATAAATTAAGGTGACTTACAAAAGAAACATACATTGGTCGAAAGGCGACAAATAGGATAACAAGGTATGGCTATTAGGGTCAAAATGGTGAGAAAGATAAGAAAATTGGATACAAAAAGGGTGCCAATTCCGCGTCCCAACATCTCCCCCCAACTAAAGCGACTGCATGTCATCAAGCAAACCTCTTCCGTTAGTTCTAATGTGTGTTGTGAATGCAGTTCAAAAAAATTGTCTTTCGCTACTATATTATCTATGGGGGTTTTGTAATAGTGAGAAATGAGCAAGTACAACCACCATATCTTTGTATTTGCTAACCTTATCTGAAATTAATGTTGATAATTAAGTACATGGAGCCAAATTAATGGGAATTTGAATCTAACCCCTAGATAATTAGATTCACATTTCCTTACACAGTAAAAATACTTGAGGATCCTAGAGAGTGCATGCACAATTTTCTAACTATAAAGGTCTTCATCTTTCAACTTTTTATCACTGCAAGCCTCCCATCTTAGCCTACTCCTATCAATTGCATTCTATCTCATCAATTAATAATTCTGAAACAACATTCCAGGACCTTGTTTCTGATTTCCATCATTTGATCCTTTTCTTCTAGAGACTATAAAAAGTATGTTAAATTCTCTCAACACTTCATAAAAGAAATTTGGTTCATTTCAAACATACAATAACTTAGCTTTCAATTTTTTTGTTACAGTATCTAGAGTTACTTTCCAACTAAATTGAATATGCATGAAAGATATGAAAGCCCTCAACTAAATTTCTCTTACATAAGGTGTAATGTAAAATCTTTTCTCTAAAAAACAAACATACTCATGTAAGTATAGCTCACACAGGAAGTGATATTCCACAAACTTGGCCTACTAAAATGTTTCTAAGAAGTTTTGAGGATCATTCATCTTATACAATTTTTTTCTCCTTAACTGCTATCATTCTAAAAAGGAATAGTTTTTCTTGTAGGAACAAAGGGTAGGAAGGAGAAGGCTTCCTACAACTCAATATACTAAGTGCCAAGTCATACATTTGTTCCTTATCCCTTTATAACAATTGAAATTTATTATGTAACTCCTTTACTTGCAATTCTTTCTTTTAGCGAATAGTTTCATATAATGGGGTCTCCACAATAACTACAAAATGGATTCTGCACCAAAAAATAATAACAAGGGGCAATGAAGGTTGTACCTAAATTGAATGATCCCATAGTCTTGCCCTTCTTGCCTTAGCTTAAGTCCTACGAGTTAGAACTATGAACTGTAGAGAAAGTCACTACAAGCCCTATAAGAAATACTAGCTCTAGTCCCACTTTCCTAATTCCATTGCAATAAGTGCTTAATTAAGTCTCTATCCTTTGAAAAAGTGTAGAGTGAAAGTTCCTTTCTTCGTTTTTTAACCTATGGAGCATTAGTTCCACAACCCATTCCCTTTTAAGATTATAGACAATTTTCAAATGCTCACTAAAAGGGACCACTTCTCCTTACTCAATGTATTCCTATAGATTCTCTTGTTCCCTTAATTCTTCTTCTTTTTCCTTCGAATGTAATACCTCAACTAATAGTTCTTGTGTAACAGTAGTATCATTGTAGGTTATTGTGTCCCAACAATTTTATTCTACTTAGGTTGCTTTATTTCAACTACCGGTTCTTGTGTGACAACAATGTTTTTAATAGGTTCTTTTGGCATGACCTAATACTCCTTAGGTTGCATTGTTCCGACTGCTAGTTCTTGTGTGTCAACAACATTGTCAACAAGGTCTTATGGTGCATTATGAAATTTCACATCCTCCTTTTCAATTTCTACTTGTGTCCCCATAGAAACAATTATTGGCCTATGAATTTCATCTTTTGTACAGCTAAATCCTTCAAGGAGCTCCCCACATACTTTACATAATGATTTCCTAGTTGTACTAGTCTCAGAAAATGTATCTTCCATTTCTACAACCTCATCTAGGGTTTCTAACCCTATTTTTTTCTTATATTGGATTTTCTTTTTAAGCATATCAAGCTGACTTTTAAAATTTTCATTTTCTTTCCTCGAGTCATTAATTCGCTGAGACAAAAGATCAAACACAAACTTACTAGGTGGGGAGTTATCCTCTTGTCTTTGCTTGAATTTTTCCTCCTTGTCACTGGCACGTTCCTCTAACTTCTTCACTTCTTCTGTAATGGCAGGAGTTCCAAATGATGGTGCAAATGATGATGGAACAACAGTTTTAACCCTATTTTTTAGAAATTTTCCACCCACAAGTTTCTTCAATGGAATTTTTTGTGCTTTCTTTTGTGGGTATTTCTCTTACTATTCCTCAATATGACATCCTCCATAAAAAAATTCAGAGTATCCACTGTCAACATCCACTGGTGTTTCAACACGCATTCCTCTTTCCATATGGGAATCTTTAGCCCATGCATCAACAGGAAAATTCTCTATTGGGATTTATCCCTGAGGGTTTTGAATAGGTGTTTCAGCTATGGATACAATTCTTCTTCTTGATCCTGCCTTCTTTGTTTCATCTTCTTCATCTTTCTCTTCAAGTTCACTCTCTTCCACCTCCTCTTGAGCTGGTATTCTTGCACCAATTAGCAACCTTGTGTATGTACCCCATTTATATCCTAGAAAATATATTATAATCAACTTAATCAATCCATGATTATTCACACAGGTCTCTTGATATTTGGCATAACCAGAAACATTAGCCATATGTTGTAGTGATTTTGAAAGATAATAGGCCATATTGACTAATTATCTGTTTTTTAGGTGTGCCAACAACTAGAAGTAGTCATTAAAGATGACCCCAAAATGTCCTTCACAGATTATGCGTTTTTTATGAAGTAAGCTACAACTTCCCAAGGATGCAGAAGATAATTTCTATCCACACCTCTCCCTTTATACCTTATTCTTCACCCTCATGTAAAAATGTAGCTTTGGCTGTTGGGACTGCAATTTTCCTACTCAACCAACGCATTCCATCTTGAGGTAGGGTTTTTAATTTGGAAATAACCTCCTTCATAATGGAAATTCACATTCCCCTTACCATTGAACCCTGTTGATTTAAGTTTTGTGCAAATTCAAGAGCAAATTGATCATCAAACCCTTTCAATCTATTAAAATATGCTAGCAATCCCGTAGCCTCGAATATTCCAGAAGATCTTGGATGATGTTGTTTCCCAAGTTGTTCTAATGACAAAGGACAACCTAGGACCACATTCACTGAGGATTCCATGAATCCTCCCACTTCAGGCTAAAGAATTGGCATCCCTTAACCTTAGTGGGTCTTCCCTATAATTAATGTAATTGAAAAGATTTTCTAATTACACGAATAAATGGGAAAAGATTAAAAATAAAATAGTATTTTAAATAAAATAGTGTTTTTTGGGAAAAAGAGATAGTAGGTACATAATTCATGAAAAATTATTAATTTAAAACTTCATTAATGACAAATGAGGTAAATTAATATATATCCTAATTCACAAAGGTTACCAAGAAATTAAAATTAGAATTAAATAAAAAAAGAAATTAAGCACACCAGTGTTAAATACATCTAATTGAACTATGTGGTTTAAATAACATAACATCAAGTATTATTATTATTGAATCCACATAACAATTAGAATAATTTAATTTAATAATTTCTAATAATAAATATTTGAGAAATATTAAATTAAATGTAATGTGTGAAACATTAGACAATGTGAACAAGTCAAATAATGACTAATAAATTTACATTTAATTTTAAGTTTTCCATTGAGGGAAAATAGTAAAAACAAAAATAAAATTTAAAAAACTGGTTTTTATGGCATTTGAATCTATGGTGTGCACAACCCTAAATATCATGTATTCATGGAATTAAGCCTGCAATAAATAAAATCAAAATATGATTTAAAGACCCTAAATAACTTTCCAAAGTATTTAAAATCATTTAATGTGTTAGATAACAATGGGTAATCAAGTTAAGCCACCATTATGGAACAACGAATGAGTGCATAAAATTGAAATTAAATAAAACACAATGGAAGAAAATAAAAGAACTGAATTATAGTATTATTAATAAAACCTTAATGTCATCCTGAACGAAACCATTTGCAACATGTACAATATGGTTGTAATAGTTAGTAAGTTTAAGGTAGGAAAATCTCATACCTTAGTGCCAATCCAATTGATCCCACAATTTGTGGTGCAAAGTTTGTCTTCCCACTTCCTCTCGAATGAGAAAATCCAGGGTTTTTGTATACAAAATATTGTTAATTCTCTTACATAATGATTACATAATCATTTATTTAATATTATAATGTAAAGGAAAATGAGAATAATCTCGGACAACTTTGGAACTTCAATTGTTTCCCTAGGTCTTAAACAACCAAAGAAATCACCTAGGTTGAATAAACCTTAAATCTTAAAAAATATACTAACATATTGGATGCACATTTATTTACTTTCTTATTGATAGAATTGTTCATAGTAATTATGGATAATATAACATTTATTTACTTTCTTATTGATAGAATTGTTCATAGTAATTATGGATAATATAACAAAATTATGAGAGTTGTTTTACGTTAATCTATCTCATGGCTTTCACAGTAAAACATGGTAAATCCTCCTCATTCATGTAATAAATTCCTAGCTTCCAATTTATTTTGCATACATGAATTCATGTAGGTGAACACAGCTTGAAGTAAAGCCTCAATCAGACAGGTGTAGGCTTAATAAAACTTAGGAATTAGAGTCAAATTAAATCAATGGTTCTGTTTTTGGGTCAAGTGAGGAGTAGGGAGTCTTTTAACGAGTATTTCTCACCTCATGAAATCCCATCCATTGATCTTGTTTTGATGAGGGTCTGACATTCATATCAAGTGGGAAGATAAAGGTGTGTTAACCTCTTTTCTTGGCCTGATAACATTTATAAGAATGTGTGGGCCCTGTGCACAATTTTTTCACTTAATAAAATATGGTATAATAAATGTTATTTATTAATAAACTATTGCAAATGTTTGTTGAATAGTCGTTATAATAAATATTTTTAAACTCTTATTTGGTTGATGATCTTTGATGCATGTGAATAACAAAGTGAGGTTTTGTTGAGTTTAATAGTATTTTTTTTAGAATCCATGTCTTTAAAATAATAAAAATTTAAATAGATGATTTCTAAACTATGTTATATTTCAATTTCAACCTTATGAAATTTGGATGTGAAAGTGAAGGACGAGATTCAAAAAGTAAATCACCAGGAAGATCATATGATATAGAAAATTTTTACTCTTCGTGAAGCCATATTTTATACCATTTATTATTTTTGGACATTGTTTTGCCCATTTTTAGGTTTTATTTAGTTAGGAATACAAATGTTAATAACTTTTAATAATATACTTTAATTAATGAAGTTAATCTTTTAATTGTTGTGTTTTAAATTTATATGTGATTTAAAAAATTAAAATCATAATATGGTATTAAATGTGCATATTTATGGCTTGTAATATTTAGAAAATATCTCTTAGTCATTAGCTCCATTTATATTTGTCTAATATTTTTATTGATCTGTCTTTTGTATTTTAGGGAGTTGAATGAGACGGGACAAAGTAGAAAAATGATTGTGTGGATGGGGATCGACAAAGGTAGCCTGATTTTTTTAGGAGGGTTATAATGAAGGGGAGGTAGGGTGGGAACTGGAACCCTAGATTTGATAAGACAATCATTATCTAGGGATTCACTAGAAGAGAAAATGAGAGTTCGCCTTAAATTCAAAACCTCAGTGAGATAGACTTGGATGTCTCACACCCACTAACTCAATAATAAAAACCCCTTTCATAAGCTCTTTCGACATTCTTAATACTTTAGAAGCCAAACCTACTTAAAAATTCAAAGAAGGAAGACTTATAGTGAGAAAGTACTAAACTGGTATTAAAGGGTACAAAGGGTTGTGTTGGATTTTCAATCTTGGCGTAGAGTCGACCATTGATGTTGAGAAAATGGTGCAGAATGACAAGAAAGGAAGCTAGGTATTAAATAAGATCGAAAAGTTGTGAAAAGGTGTATTTAATTTAGAAATGGCATGTTAAATACAGATAGGACACCTGTCACGATTTCAATCGAATACGAATTAAATATGCTCTGATATCGACGCAACGTCCCATCCATCGGGCCCGATGAGTGAGTTAAGTTCCTTGCATGTTTGGGCCCAATGTCCTTATAAACTGTTGATCATGTGAACAACGGACATCTCTTTCCTGCCCAATGGGAATAAGAACCGTCAGATGGAAACAGATCTAACGACTACGACTTATCGGGGAACAGTGAATTGTTTAACTAGCAAGCATGTCTCATCCGATGAAATTTATCAACCGTTACTTTGAAATGGGTGCGTAGATTTTCTCAGATTAAGCGCATGGGATAATCGATCAAGCAAACATGGAGATCCTAAGGAGTGAGTTTTTATCATGAGAATATGAGGGAGTCATATAAGGAAGGAGGTACAAGGCGAATCCAATAAATAGAGATGGATTAAATGGGAGTTATATTAAGTACCAATAGATGATCCCTCAGGGCTTCAATGGAGTCTGGTTCATGTTTGACTATTGTTCCACCGTGGATCTAACTGTTCAAGAAGACTATTGTAGGTGCAACACTCCATGCAAATTCTTATCAAGAGAGAAATGGTGAGTTCATTGGAATTGGTAGGTTTTATTTATGGAAGTATGTTGGTCATTTTTATGCCATAATTGGAAAGTAGTGCAAGTGATTCAAGGGGTTCAAAATTGTCATTTCAAATTTCATTGGGTAATGATAATGGATTGAATGAATGCAAGGTTTATATGAAAGTATGCTAAATCAGGATGGTGATAACGCATCATACAATAGTATATACGATCCACCGCTCCACCCCCCCCCCCCCCCCCGCCCGCCTCCACACAAATGTAATATAATGAAAATCCTTGGCCTCTGTAACAACAAATTCAAGCCATCCTTATCATCAACAATGCAAGCTAATGCTATAAATTGTACCTATCATAGACTTACCGATCACACTGATGTGGTAGATGTGAGGGTAGTGCTGACTCATTTGAGGATGTGTGGTAAGAGATTCATGGCAGCTGTCTTTTGGTGGAGTATATAAATGTAGTCATAATAGTAAAAGAAATCATGTGTTAGCAAAAGCTAAATATATTAGCACAAAATTATAGATGACAAACATGATTTTTCCTAAGAATAATAGGTACATGTGTTATATCTTCAGTAACAACTTATGATAACCAATAGGTGTGAATTTTTTTATTTTTTTATTTTTTATTTATTATTTTTTTTTTTATTTTTTTCTTTTCTGTGTAGCAGTAACAAATTGTAGTGATCAGTAGGTATAGGTACATCTAGTCTCTAACAACAAAAACTTGTAGTAATCAACATGTATAGGTACATCTAGTCTCTAGCAACAAAAAACTTGTAGTGGTTGGAAAGTGTGTTTCATCTGTATTAGTAGCAGAACTTATTTCTCTTTATCAGCAATCATATCAGAAATACCTAACCTTTAGCAATAGTGAACGAGTTACAGGCGAAACAATAAAGAGATTAGAATACTGTAACTACAAAAATATAGATGTGTTAATTGCCAATAAGCTGGTTTTTAACCACCACTTTTGTCTAACCGCGCACCAAAAGGGTTTTCACCATTAGACACTTATTTTATTTATTTATTTTCAAAATAAGCAAAAATAAATTAAATAGTTGGTGGTGTAGGAAAATTTTCCTTTGCCCCAAGAACTTCAAGGTCTGAATCTATGATAATGTTAGTGAATGAATCTTTAGAAGTTGGTTTATGGTACAACCAAAGATGATGTTTGTTGGAAGGCATATGTTTATGACGTATTGATGGTTGTCATTATTGTAGTCCCATTGTCAAACATTGCATCCACTTCATAAGGACCTAGCCATCTAGTACAAAGCTTCCTTTTGAAATCCTTAAATCTTGAATCATACAAAAAAGCCCAACCACCTTTTTGAAACACCTTCTTCTTAATAAATCTATCATGTCACTTGGCACAATGCTATTGGATTATACATGATCCGTAAACTACCTTGTATATTGCACTAGACATTTCATCACAACATATTTGATAATATTATATTAGAAATCTAAAATTCTACACTATTACAGTTTTATTAAATTACTAGATGTGTAGATTTTACTGTAATTAGTGCATGCATGTGAATGCAAATTACGCAGAAAATAGAGAACGACAAAATAAAATCTCTCACACACATAAGACACAATATATGCTCTAGGAAACCCTTTCGAGAGAAATCCCAGCTAGAAGGTGAGGTCGCTTTGCTCTCTTTCTCTACATGGAAATATGGTTGCAGGTACAAAGAAGTATGGTCTGTGGCCCATGGGCTGCTACAATGCGCAAATCATCTTTGTGTGCTCTATGTCCCACCCCTCTTGGCTTTGTTTTCTCAACTATGGAACAAACACACTCAAAATAATGGAATGGCTCTTCCTCCTAGTGGCCCGTTTATAACACATCTTGATAACCTACTTGTGGTTAAGTTTGACTACATCAACTCTTAGCTAGAGTTACAATATAGAATCTTCTAAAGTATTTTACACCATATAATCATGTGGCTAGCCCATTTTCCATGAATAATTGGGGATGACGGATATCCTCCTGAATTATAGGTGTGAAAATAGGAAGGTCAACTTCTAAGTGGCATAATTTTTTCATACAGACTTTGATTGAATCACTTATTGTGTGATTGGAAAGATATTTGTGTGTAGAAAAACATGAAAAGGTTTGGTGATAAAGAGGAAAAGTTTTAACCCCAAAAAAAATCATTTGATGCCTCAAAAATGTTATTTTCGTGACTTGCGAGAAATCCAAAATACTAGAAATATGAAGCAATACATCCCAAAACACAAATTATCACATGAAATGAGACAAACTGAAAGATAATTTATTATTCAGAAGAAAAATTACAATGTTCACTTACCTCTTAGAGGGGGCAACCTCCAACAGAGAAGAGATCAATTATAATAAGACTTGATGATCTTTCCCCTACTAACTATGACTATTTATAGCTTAATGACATCCAAAACCCTAACTACTAGTGGCTCCTTGCATAACATGGGTTAACCACTTTATTTATTAACTATGGCGCGTTTACAAATAATTGTGGTCCATTTTCTATAATGCGGGTCAACCACTTACAATTATTATTAATGTGGATAACCGCTTATGTGATTTATTGACTCTCTAACTAACTATGACTCTGACTAGGACCCTTGGGCTTATTACGTAAATAAAGGGGTTAGGGTTGGACTCTAACATGCCCTCCCCCATCAAACGCAACCTTTTCCTCCAGGTTGAGATTGTTGAAGAATAATGATTGGTTCCTATGTTGCATCTTCTAGAGAGGTGTCTTTTCACTTGATGAGGACTTCCTTGATCGTGCAGTTGCGGAGATGTCTTTTGCAAGTACTGAGGACCCGTTCTTGTCAGAGCCAAAGTGAGCCCTTCTCATCCAATTCTAGCAGACTTGCTTGAACCCAACAATTGTTCCCCACAACTTTCTTGAGGCAAAATACATGGAAGACCGGGTGGGATTTTGAAGTAGTCGGTAGGGCTAGTTTGTAAGTGATTTCTCCTATATGCTAAAGTACCTCATAAGGCCCATAGAATTTTGGTGCTAGTTTCTAGGAAACCTTTTATTTGAGAGAGGTACAATTATAAGGTTGGAGTCACAAGAACACCTAGTCACCGACTCGAAATGACCGCTTAGAATGATGTTGGTTGAACTGTTGCTTCATTCTATTCTAAGCTTGATGTAGATTATCTTTGAGATGAGCGAAACACGGTTCTAGAGGAGTTGATCAACTACCTATACTTTGGAACATTCAGGGATATAATAAGCTTGTGAAGGTTGGATTTGGCTATACACTGCCTCATATGGCATCATCTTGGTGGCTTCGTGATAGTTAGGATTATACCACCATTCAGCTAAAGGAAGCCACTGTACCCATTGATGCTGCTTGTCTAAAGTGAAGCACCACAGATAGGTCTCCAAACATTTGTTGATTGCTTCTGTTTGACCATCAATTTGAGGATGATAAGTGATATTCAGTTAGAGTTGTGCGCCCTATAGCTTAAAAAGTTCCTCCAAAAATTTGTTGGTGAAAGTGGGGTCTCGATTAGAGATGGAAGTTGACATGCCATGCAGTTTGAAGATCTGGTCCAAGAAAACTTGAGCCACCAATTTTGGGGTAAATGGGTGTGGTAGAGCATAAAAATGAGCATATTTAGAAAGTATGTCAACAACCACCATGATGAATGATTTGTTTCCTGACTTTGGGAGACCAGTAATGAAATCCATGGAAACATCTATTGAGACAGAAGAAGGGAGTGATAATGGTTGTAAGGTTCCCAGTAGTTTGATTGTTTCCTTTGTTGCATTGGCATACATCACATTTAGCTACAAAAGTAAGAATGTGGTTCTTCATGCTAGTCCAAAAGAAATAATGATGATCTCGTGCATAAGTCTTATGAAAGCCTAAATTTCATGCAATCAAAGATGAGTGTAGCTTGTCCAAGATGTAGGTTTTGAGGGTGGAAGCCGAGGATAGCACTACCTGATCCTTTTAGCGAAGAATCACATCCTTCCAAGAGTAGTATACTAAGGAATTAGGATATTCTCTTAAATTATTAATGAGTTTGGACAAAGAGGGGTGTGAGAACCATTCATTGCGGGCCTCTTCAATCCAATCTGGTATGGGTAGAGAGAATGATAAAAGGGTGCTCTCATCCTCAAATTGGCACAATAAAGCATCATCCACAACATTGTCACACCCCTTATTGTAAATTATCACTTAATCATATCCCAACATTTTTTCAAGCCATTTATTTTGTTGTGGCGATGATAAATGTTGCTCTAGAAAACATTTTAGGTTATGATGGTCTGTGCAGATTTGAAAATGTCGCCCCAATAGGTATAGTTTCCAGGTCTCTACTGGATGTAAGATGGCCATCATTTCTTTCTCATAAGTATATTGAACTAGATGCTTTCCACTGAGTTGTTTATTGGTTAAAGCCAATGGTCTACCTTCCTGCATTAAATCGATGCCAATACTCATACTTGAAGCATCACATTCAATCACAAATATTTGGTGAAGTCTGGTAAGGCCAATACTGGAGTGGAGAACGTGTCTTGTTTGAGAGCCAAGAAGGCCTGTTGAGTTGCATCAATCTAGAGAAATTAATTTTTCTTGATAAGATTAGTGAGGGGTTTATAAATGCATCCATAATTGCAAAAAAAATTGCAATATTGTCTCATGAGGCCTAAGAATCCCCTCAAACTCTTGAAAGTTTTTGGCAGGGGCCAATCTTGCATTGCCTGAATCGTTTTTGGGCCAACCCTAATTCCTTCATGGCCCAAAATGTGTCCCAAATACTCTCCTTCTTCGATGCCAAAGGAGCACTTGGATAATTTGAAAATAATTTGTGATCTTGGAGCAATTACAATACTGGTCAACATGTTGAAGATGTTTATCCCATGTTATGTTGTAGATGAGAATGTCATCGAAGACGATCGGGATAATTTTTTTGAGATATGGTTTCAAAAGGTGGTTCACGAGGCTTTGAAAAGTGGATGGAGCATTACAGTGACCAAATGGCATGACTATGAATTCATAATGCCCTTCATGAGTTCGGAAGGATGTCTTGGGAATGTCCATTTCCTTCATGCATATTTGGTGATAGCCTGAGCAAAGGTATAGCTTGGTAAAGAATTTAGCACCATGCAATTCATCAAGTAATTCATCAACAATTGGAATCAAAAATTTATCCTTGATAATGAGCTTGTTAAGGGCTCAAAAGTCAGGAAACATGCGCCATTCTGCATCTTTCTTTAGAACCATGACGATTAGAGATGAAAAAGGGATAGTGTTGGGATGGATAACATTGGCTACGAGGAGTTCCTTGATGATTTTTTCAGTTTCATTCTTTTGGGAAAAAGGATATCGATATGGGCGAACATTTGGAGGCTAGGAACCCAGGACCAAAGGGATTATAGGATCATGTTCACCCCTAGAGGATGGAAGCTCTTTAGGTTTGTCAAAGACCCATTTGTGGCGATCTAATACCTGTTGCATCTCATGATGAGTATGAGGAGTAGTGGATTCAATGGCCTGGATGGCATTAAATTGGGCTACTACTCCATGATTTCCCTTTCTTAAAATATTCTTCATTCGATGTGAGTTGATGATAGTAGGAGCACCTGCCTGGAGTCATCTCAATGTATGAGTGTGGTTGTTTTGACTAAAGCTAATATATAAATCCTAGAAATTCATTCTAATAGGGCTTAGTGTGCGAAGCCATTCAACAAATCCGAATTTAAGCAGGGACGCAAAAAATTACAGATATAACCATAAATACAGAGATGCAACAGAAATAACGCTATCTCTCATTAATATCAAATAATGAAATATGCTTACAAATAGAATGGAAATGAGACTAGCTCGGGCGATGGTAGCTTATCTCTGAGAAGAGTTGTGGCGGCTACATGCCTCTGAATAGAGTTACAATGAGGCTCAAGGGCCTTTTTATTATTGAACAATAAGAGAAAACCCTAAACAACCAAAACCATAACCCGAGGAGATGTAACACCAAGAGTTTATAGGCCCCGTTGGGGTTAGTTGGGCAGCCAACTTCCAGGGGTCGTAGCTTGGTCATATTATCTCCGTTTGACACGCATGATACCTCGTTAGAAAGATATCTCCAAGAAATACAACTAAAAATGCGATCTCAATGAGATGAATTCAATGAATATTGCCAAAAAAAATGTTGTTTAGGGCCTCAAAACGGCTCCGGAAGTTCAGGACCTGAAAAACTGCCAAAAATAGTAAATTGTGCTATAATTAAGGAAACTAAAAAAAATGAAAGAAACAATGGTGGGGGCCCACGTGGAATAGGTGGGTGGCCACCAATATCCACCTGGATCATCAACACCAAGGATAATCTCACAACCACCCATTTCAATGGAAAACATGTGGGTTTTTATATGGTAATCCCCCATCTGAAGCTTAATATTTTCATAGCGTCCTTCACATTTCATAGTCCCCCCATCAGTCATAAGGACTTAAAAATTATATATCTCTCATATAAAGCAATGAAAAACTTCTACGAATCTCTTATGGACAAAGCTATGAGTGTTGCCACTGTCAATCAATACCACTACTGGTTGATTTTTAATAAAACCTCATATTTTGAGAGTTAGGGGCAAAGAAATTCGAGTTAAGGCATGTAGTGATATAACCGGCTCATATAGCTTAGCTGTGAGATCATTGTTTGGGTGAGTTTGGGTTTCACCCTCTTCTTCCTCAAAAACCTTAGGGGATGGAGCTTCATCGGTTGAGTTGTTATCAGTAGCATCAATTTGAAATAATTTTGGATCCTTGCATTTATGTTCGAGGGAGTACTTGTTATCACAATAGTAGCATAGTCCTTGTTTCCTTCTTTTAGCCATTTATGTTGGTGAAACCTTTTGAGTATTAAGTGTTTGGGTGGCACGGGGAGCTTGGGTAGGATGTGCCTTAGCGACAAAATTTAGACAATTGGATTGGGCATTTAAAGCAACTTCCACATCTAAGGCCTTGCGGAATATGTCCAACCACGTAGCTGGGTGATGCATTCAAACATGGTTTTGGATGGATTCCTTTAGGCCACTAATGAACATTCCAAGTAAAATTCATCTCCTAGGCCTTCAGTTTTGATGGCCAATTTTTCAAAGGTTGCAATGTAGTCCTTTACTGTACCTATTTTCTTGAGCTTAGTGAGACGACCCAAAAAATGAGATTCCCGATCAAAGCAATCACATATGGCTTTTAAGAACATGTTTCAAGTGGCCCTCCCTAGATAACATTTCTGATGCCATTGCTACCTCTGCCATCTCTCTTGGTCCAAGTAAAGGGATCCCACATGTAGGTTAGTTCAGGAAGAAATATTGTTCCATTTGTGCTACCAATACTGCCGAGTTAGAGCCATCAAATTTGTACATGTCTAGCTTGGGTGTCTAGTGGTTCAAAGAGTGGGGACCTCCATGGAAGTGAATGTTATGGTTGAATTCTCCTTCTATGTGTGAATCCACACTACGCTCCTCCCTCATGAGTTCGCAAGACATTTTTACAACGATCATTAGTTTCTCAAGCTTTGAGGTAACAAACTCCTAGAACTCACTAAATCTTTTCTCATGGCTATCGACTTTCTCAGCTTTCCTTTCCAAAACCATATGTTGAGACCTGGTACCAAGCATACACAAGCCCCAGTCAAATTTTGAGCTTACTTAAGAGTAGTATGCTTGGAAAAATGGAAATTTAAGGAGTTTATTGATGTGGGTCACTTGAAGTTGCATCGGGAAAAAATTGGAACCATCGAAAATTGGGTGCTTACACGTGAATGGTGACACTACGACCAACTCATCATCCTGAATTTTATGGGCTAAGTCTCTTATAAGCATCCTGGGATGGCCTTAATTTCTTTTTTTTTATTCAAAAAGGAGTCTTACTCCCACCAAATCAATACTACAGTGGTCGAATTCCAAAAATCTTGATACTGCCAATTATCCTGTGAAAATTGGATCGGGACTATAGCAACATAAACCCCAGGGTCTTGGTACTGAACAATGTGTTGCAACTATCTGATCTAGACCTTGATGGCCAAACCCTCACTACACAAAGGGTCTGATCAGCATTGTGAAAATCCCAACTATTGAATTTGATCTTGTACGAAGATGAAAGAACCCCAACTGTTGGATTTGATCTGGATAATGGTAGTCGAACCCCAAAAAATGGATCTGATCTGGAAGAAAAATTAGGGGGTGATATTCAGATAGTGAAAGGAACTATGGTCACAAAGGAGTTTCAGGTGCTATAGATCACAATATACGCAGGGGTCCAACAATAGTACTTGACCCAATCTTTCAGGGTGATAACTAATTAGGATCAACCGTACCCTTAGATGTACTACCAGACTACCCCATCTTATGTGCAAGCAATCTCCCTGAGTGTTGTTCTCAATGTACTATAGTAGCAAGACGACTGACAGATTATCTAAGGTTAGGTTTTAGGTTATCCTATGGGGCTGACGATATACCCAGGGGTGCGTGGAAGTGCAGTCCGTGCACGGTTCTCTCTAATGCACTACTACTCGAAGGGGTACCTCCAAGGGTTACAAGGGAGTCCAATAAGTGTGACAACCTCTTGTATTTATTTCATGCATGCATCCCAAAATCCAGAGGTTTATGCGCTCAATGATAGATCGCATGATTTAAAGATGCCTGAACACTTCTTTAGCCTAAAAAAAAATTCTACGAAAATAGTTGGCCCTGGAAAGTGCTCTAATACGACTTGTTATGCTCTTTACCTGTGAGAAATCCTAAATACCAGAAATACGAAGTAATATAGCCCAAAACAAAAAATTATCACATGAAATGAAGATATTTTATTATTCAGAAGCATAATTACAATGTTTGCTTGCCTCTTCGAGGGGGAACCTCCAATAGAGCAGAACTCATTTACAATAAGAATTGATGATATTTCCCATACTAACTAAGACTATTTATAGATTAATGACATAAAAAACCCTAACTAATAGTGAGCCCTTGAATAACACGGGTTAACCACTATTGGGTGCAACCCAACTTGGCCAAATTGTGCCCAACTTGTCCAAATTTTGTGGAGTGAAAAGTAGAAAGGATGCCCCAGAGTGCGAAGTGGACCACACAACAAAGTCATGGAGCACAACAAGGACTGCACAACAAACTCACCACACATTATAGGGGCTTCATGACGAAGTCACTCACTTTTTAAAAAAGCATATAATATTGTAAAAGTTTAATGGTTTTGGACCATAGTCCCTTGTATTTTGGAAACCATGGTTGTGGGTCCATGGTCTTGTAGTGGTGTAATCCCTCAATGTAATAGTATATATAGTGATGAATAGTAAATAAGGAAGGAATATTTATATCAAGATTTGTTTTTATGGTTGTATTTTTGTGATCTGTACTTCGGAGAAAGGGGTGAGGCTCCGCAGCTAAGTGCACGGAGGCCTAGGTCTACATATTAGTGCGCATACCGTCTGCAGCTTAGTGCGTAGACAACGTTCAACTGTGTGCGTAGGTGAAGAACTATTTGTTGTTCCAAATTATCTATTATAAGAAACAATTCTTGTGGACATAGTCCCACATTGGGATGAACCACGGTAAAATCTGTCTTCATGTGCTTTTCTTATCATCTCCACTTTATTTCAGTATTGTGAAGTTTATGATATGTTTAAGTGATGAATGTAATTCTATGAAGTAATATATAAGTGTGAAGTAGTTCATGAATGAAAAGTAGTTTATAAGTGTTAAATCATAAGAAAATACAAAATTGCCACATCATAGTATCCGTCAAGGCTGCAGAAACTTGGTTCTGCAACCTCCCATAGTCACTTTGGGTGAGACTACGACTTCCTTGCAGGTCATTTATGAAAGGGCCAGTGATTGAGGATTTTTTTGGTGCGCAGTAAGGAATCAAGCGTGGGTCAACCCAACCTAAGCCAACAAATGGTTTCGTTTTCGAGACCGGGATCTGTTTGAGGGGTATGTTTATGTGGCATCTATCGAAGAAAGAAATCCAAGAATTGGTAGAACAAAAGGAACGAGAATTAGTAGAAGACGAGAATATAAACCCTTGTCTTTCAACTGAAAGGTGGTTGGAGAAGTATATTTTCGAAGGCAATATGAAATCTTCTTCGGTTCCTTTCATGTTGAGCTATACAAGTGGATTTCAAGGTTGATTGAGAGAAAAAAAATGTTTTAAAGGAGACGAACCTAAGGAGTGGACTTCTGTACTGATATAACGACTAAAGAACACCGACAATAAGATCTCAAGAGTTATTGATTTATGTATGTTGGGGTCCTATAAATTATAGGATCTCAAGGGCATTGAGTATTTTGTATTTGTAATTTCATATTGTACATAAATTTCAATATTCAAATGATTTCCAAACATATATGAAAAAAGAAAATGAAAAGAGTGTATATTAAAAATAAATAAATAAGGAAAGGAAATAAGAACCCCATAAAAGAAAAAATAGAAAAAATACGAAAAGTGCTGCAAGTCTAAATGCCACTACTGATAAGTTAGTCCTTTTAGTTCATTATCAAATAAGGTTGTGTGCAAATTGTTTTTGAATGCCACAACGACTAAAGTTCCATTCAAATCATACAGTTTAATCATGATTGAACACATTTCAATATCTGTTGAATAGGTTAGTGAATAAGGATTTACAAAACAATTTAATCTTGGTAAATCAATAGCTAGGTAGAAATGAAATCGATTCAACAGTTTAATTTGAATCAATGGTGAGATAAGTGATAGGATAAGGTAGATTTTTCAAATTAAAAAAATTGATCTGGGTCTACTAGTTTAAATGCACCCTGCAAAGCAAGAAAAGGAAAAATGTTAGCTTAGATAAAGAATTTAAATGAGAGGGTAGGTAGAAATAGAATGGTGTTTTCAGGAAAAGCATGAAAATTTTATCCTAAGTCAAATGTTAAAGATTTTTCATGCACGAGAGAAAAGAAAAAGGACAAAGGTTTTATTATAAGGTTTGACATTTGGTGCGATTTTCTATTATTCCTAATTTCACCACCCCAAAATCACTCCTCCGCTTATATATGTCATTCATTCCCCTACCCCACCACATGTTCATTTAATCATGATAAAGACCCGCCACCTTTCACCTCATCTGAACCCACCTTCTCACATCTGACGACCAATATTATGTTTTGGCCCCCCTCACCATCTGAACTTTACTGTTGGGGGCCGGGGGGGGAGGGGTCTGCAATGGGTGGTATTCAATCCTGAACCCACAACAACATGTTGACATCTCTTGCTTTCGCACCCCCCTACCGAAATCATTGACCACCTTTGGCCCCCTCTGAAATTGTTTTCTCTGCCACACGAAACTACCGCCCTATCCGTTATACTCCCGCCACCTCATCTATTTGTTGCTCACACCAATCCACTACCTCCAAATCAACCCATTAAGTAATTTAATTATTTAACCGTTAATGTAACGAACTTGTGCCATCATCAACGGGAAGCCAGAAAACTATAAAGGTCCTCCTTTCACTCATTCACAGGATAGCAATTTCACACTGCTAATACCATTTTTCTTTGACAGGTTTGTAAATACAAATTTCAACAATTTCACCTGGCCAAGGATCATACCAGCAAACTGACTTTCAGACATGCCTCTGTTTCCTATTTTCTTGAAACCAAATCCATTTCGGCACCCTGTAAATCTATACAATCTAGATTTCACCAGTTTCTCAGTCTAATCTGATCATGCCTCCTAAACACAAGGCACATGAAGAACCCGTGAATCATCTGATCCGCCCTCCGATCGATTTCCATCATATTCCTTTGGCGAATAAAGATTACAAAATCCATGAAACCCTGTGTGAGTTGGAATTATTTGAAATATACTGCTGGCTTGAAGACAAATTCATTGATAAGTCTTACGATATTGGAGTGTGGGAATCCAATTTACCCCATTGCATTTTTCCCCACACCCAGAGTACCCCTGAATTCATCAGGAAATGTAATGCATGTTATCTACCCAACCAAATAGTTGTTATTGGCGCTACAGGAGAAATTTTATTCACCATAACTCCCCAAGCTATAGACCAAATGATGCAAGCTCCTATAACAGAGAATGCCACTCCTTTCTCTCATGAAGCACTGACTGAATTATATCAGAAATTGGACTTTGCAAAAAGAGCCAAAGCCCTTGAGATTTTCTTGACCAAAGAAGCCCCATACCCAAGAAAAATCCTCCCTATCCATCCTCCATTTTCCCTGAGAGGCCCAAGCAGATCATTACAGTCATCTCCTACCTCCTTGGATATTACTCAGATCAGTGGCTAGATGAAGCCATTATAGGATTTCTTTCCATTTTCTCCATAGATTCAAAGCCTTCCATCCTATTCAACTTCAGCCAATTCCTTGCAGATTCCATCCATGAACAATTTGTCAAATTCCAAACTGAGGAAGTATTTAAATATCCTTCTATGCTAGTATATATGTTTTTGTATTTTTAGGGAGACAAGCTCAAGCTTGCCTTAAAAATTTTAGATGACAAGGGAAATCAACAATCAATCATCTTTTGGACTACACTAGTAATGAAGAAGCAAAAAGAATACTCATAAAAACTATTCATAGAAATGTTTGTACATCCAGCACTCAGTCTCCTAAGCAACAATCCAGAGCCAAGAATCAGTGAAGAAATCAGGAATTTTTTTTAGTTAACAGACCAAGTCCAAATAGGAGATTGGTTTCTTTACCAAAATTACATAGAGTTACGGATATATGGGTGTAAACTTGCTCCTTACAAACTGCCAAAATTCCTCCCAATGAGGATTTTTCCCCTGGAATACATTAGGCAAATGCTCAGTGTTGGTGAGATTCTTTTTTTATTTGCCAAGAAGAAATCTCAATTCAAGATAAAAACCCAAATAGGGCCTTTTGTTTGTAACAATAGGGCAGCAAGGGAAGAAGCAGACAAGTTGTTGAAATAAATGCAATTCAACCTCAGTTTTACATGGTCATATGATCCATTAGGTGTCATCTCCCCATTAAGAGTAGAAAATAAATCTATAATTTATCTTCATACATTTAGACTAGAGATTGAGAGATACAAGAACTAGCTAGAATGGATTGAAAACACTCTACAAGAAGAAGAGGAGAAATTGGTGTCAACTTCAACATTACAGACTCTTGTCACATAGGAGAAAGCAGCAAAAAGGATTAGAGAAGAAGAGTCACCTCTAGTAACTCATACTCCTAGCGAATACTTCAAAATCATATACATGAAGAGGACTAAGCTCAATCCCAAAGTTAACCTAAGAAAGGATTCAAATCAAGAAGACATTATAACTACTAGAGAGACACATGCTTCCTCACAAGAAGGTGATCAGATTAAACTTTCTCCTACCACCTCGACAACTTCACAAGATCAACAACAAGTTATGCAAACCAATACATCTCCCACCGAGGAGAAAGAAAAAAACATATTTGATATATTCAAGGAGATTAACTTGAAAAATTAAGCTTTGAAGATCAATACATATAATCAGTTCTGGAAGCATACTTCCAGTTCTCAAAGTAGACTGCTATCAGCCTTTAACTCTGAGAAAGGCAAAATGCAGATGGCTTTTCTCCAAGCATAAATCCCACAACCCAAGGGAGCATCATATTACAAAAATACTTCATTTGAATTTGATATAAAGGACATACATCCCATTGATCAAATGGAGATGCATAGGGAAACTAGTCAAATGCTTTCATCTACACTCACTAATACTTCTATGAGTTTGTCCAAAATTGCAGGTTTGTTTAGCTAATGTTCAGTCACAATTGAATATGGAAAGAGTCTCTTGGACACGACAATCAAAGATTTGGAGGATTTGGTAATCAAAGTAGGGTATGAACCTTCAAATATTAATGCTGCATTGGAGATCATAAGGAAGAAGAATACTAACATAGCAGCATTGAGAAAACAGTTGAAATTTCCAACCACAGAAGATCCTGTAGCCAAAGACATTGAAGAAAAAAAGTCATAGAAGATAGACATGATGAATCTCATCATGGAGAAAAATGTACATTTGAAACAAATGGAAACAAATATGGAGAAAATAATCAAAGAAAAGGAGCAATCTGCAAGAATGTCTATTGTCCCTTTGGAATTTGTACCTCTTACAATAATTCCTACATCTACATCTTCTACAACGAACACAAGGAATACTGAAGATCAGCTGGCTAGTGCAATGGAGAATATGTCTCTCCAAACAGAAGAAATTAATATATTGCAGGCTCAATTTAATATTCTGCAAGACTAGAAGGCAAAGACTGAGACTTTCCATGCAGCAGAGCTACAAAGAGCTCAGGAGCAGATGGAAAAATGACAGAAGTCTGCAGGTGAATCCTCCATTGGCCACACACTGGGTCAAGTTGAGGAAATTATATGGACCAATATTATTGAAGCCATGATGAAATCTGGCCATGTATTCAAATTATATTTCAACAGAAAGAGTTGATTGAGAAAGCTAATGAGGCCATTTCCACTATTAATAATAAGTTGGGAGATATGCCTGCCATAGCCAACAACATCATCAAGTTTCTAAATTTCAAAAATAGATATGACTTGGATGATTTGGGAGTAGATGATAGGAAAAAGACAATCTTGGAAGTGAATAAAGTTCTTACAGAGAAAAAATTGATTGTGCAACTCCAAGAAAAATGTCATAGTTTGGAAATAGCAGTCAACAGGTTTTTCAGTAGAATAGAGGCATTAACAAAGAGGGGCCTGCCTTCTTTATTTGTAATTAGTGAAAAAATAAAGGCTAGGGAAGATTATATGAAAAATCTTAAATACATTTCAAGGGACACTACTAAATTTTACCACATTAAAGGTGCTATGATAGGGAGAATTTTTTTCGAAGTTATCAACAATGATATTCACATTCAGCGTGAGATAAAGCATATTTTCGTGGTAAAGCCCACATTTGCTCGATATACTGAGGTAGATGAGATCTACCGTAAGGAAACAAAAATCACCATCCCAGATGAAGAGCAATGGGATAAACTATGTGAATTTCTAGATTAAAGAAAATATCTGCTACATCCAGCGCAACACCCAAATTGCGGAAACTCAACAACCATTCTCCACAAAAATAGTGCCAGACATCCAAATCACTTCACCAAATTCACCTCTTTTGGTCACATTAGTCATTATGTTATTTTGTAGTTAATAATAGATTGCCATGTCAATGTGGCATTCATTGTAATCCTTTTGGAAATTTACTTTAAATACATCATTCATTCGGATTATTGAGGGTCGGTTCTTGATCATTGTAATTTTTCTTATTGAGCATTGTACTTTTTCCATGCTACTGAGCATCATTAATACAAATAATTTCACAGGATTCTCATGCTGCAATTTACTGGTTATGTTTTCCCTATTGTAATATATGTTCCCATTGTTTTTCTCTATGTTATAATCATCTGAAAATCTAATCGTAAAACAGGAAATGTGAAAAATAAGATTTGTTAATTGAACACCTTATTCAGACTTTTTTTACAATCTGTATGTTTTTATTCTCAAGTCTGATTGAAAAATTCTTAAATTCTTTTTTATAATTACTGAAATCACCTCTTCTTCATTTCATAATTCACTTTAAAGATCCAGTAAATGAAACTAGCTTGCCCTGTGATTACTCTTTTAAATATATTGATGCAACATCCAATTTTATTTGACTCCATAGCCCAATGGAAAGAAAATAATTTAATCAGATCAACCAACCAAAACAATCAAACAATTTCAAACAAACAATCAAGCATAATTATAACTAGCCCAATATCATCTTAAAAAACAAAGTTAAATCATAAAGAGAGATCCCTCTCTGGGGCAGGTAGGGCTAGATCCCAACTTCAAAAGTGGTTTGATGTTATCCTCTATAGTTATTCTACCAATATTAAAAATATAGAATGATAACACTGGATTAATAACATCTTGGGAGGATTGATTACTGAGTTCACAGTAGACTCAATTGTGTCCTATAGCGAAGCAGAACGAAATTTTTTCAAAGGATCGCGAGGCAAATCCTTGAGATCTCTAAAACTTTGGATTAAGATGCTTTTGTGCTAAAAGGGAATTTTACGAGTGCACTCAGATTATTAGTTACTTATGTTTGGGAGAAGATCTGAAGAAGAAACTGTAAAAATGCGAAGTGGAAAAAGATATAGAATAGACACTAGAAAGAGATCTCATGGCCAAGATCCAATTTTTTTTATAGAAACTGACTATAACCCTCTTTTAAGTGACTCTAAAAGTGAAGAAAAGTGCCCTGAGAACCCTGAAGTAACTCCGCAATATTCACCGTTCCAGCCTAAAAGTTCTCTGAATCCATAATCGAGTAGTAATCATTGTGCTTTTGGGTTTCCCATCCCCCTACCCCTCCTACCTCCAATCCCCCTCCCCTTACGAACCCCCATCCCCTTACGAATCCCCCTCCCCCTACCCCTTCGAGAAGAACTATGACTGATGATATTAAGCTACCTATCTTTAAAGGGACTACATCAGAGGATCTAGAGCAGTTCTAGTTTCTATGTGGAGCAGTATGGACAACGAAGCAAGTCCATGATGAAAATATGAAGAAAGCGTAGCTTGTCACGACATTCCAAGATATAATGCTGACATGGTACATGAAGTATTCAAGAAATTAGATAGATCATTTGCAGACATTAAAACATCATTGGTAAAAGAATTTAAGAAGCCAGAGTTCGAGTTGCAGTGTATCACATAATTAAAAGAAATAAAACAAAAGTGTGCTAAGCTTGTTTGGGATTTTGATCAAAGATTCAAGATATTATTGGATCGGGTGAGCTTCGAAATAGCTCCACAACAACATAAATAATGGTTTATAGTTGCGCTTCTTCCACATATAAGATTGCCTTTGTCACAACAAGAGATAGAAAATTAAGTTGAAGCTTTAGAACTTGTTATGAAATTAGAAGATTCACCTGTAGGGGATACCAATGCAGGTATGCAGCAAATCCAGAGCCAGTTGGAAAATTTGACTATGAAGATACAATATATGAAGAAAAGTAAAGAAGTCTGCAAAGAAGTGTGGTGTACAAAGTGGAAATTAGAAGGCCACTCTAAAGAGTAATGCCCTCTCTTCAAAAATTACATGGCTAATAGAGAACCTAATCCTTTGAATTTCATATCCAACTTATGGTGCGAGATATGCAGAACTAGAGGCGGACATGGTGCAGAAGATTGTTATTTGTTGCAAAAATATATGCAAACTCCAAAGAATTTATACTGCAAGTTCTGGAAATCGATGGGACATGATGAGAACAACTGTCGAGCTTATGAATTGACGATGGAGCACAATATTGATGCCTATAGAATGCAAGCTGAAGAACATGGAAATGAGGAACATGGAAAATGCAGTTGTTGAGGTGGCTATCAAGGAAGAGGTTGAGGTGGTGGAGTTGGTCAACATCATGGACATATTATCTGCTATAACTGCGGCCAGGCAGGTCACTTTGCAATATTGTCAGAATCCTACTACGACATGTAAGTATTGCAAATCGTTTGATCATCTAATTGAGGAGTTTCTGATACTTATGGAAAAAAAGCAAGAAAATAAAAGTCATCAACCGACACAAAACATCCAAATGATGACTTTGGAACTGAGGATCGCTAAACCTCATGTTAATATTGTAACAAGGAGTGTAGATGCAACTGGAAATGATAAAGAAAAAAAAAAAAAAAAGGAAGTTGAAGCCACATGGGTAAGAAAGACTACGGAGAAAGCTCTTGCATTTGATGTTCAGAAGGAAAAAGAAGTCATTATGGAAGCGAAGTGAAGCTTTCGGGATGTAGGAGCTTCGAGATATAGTGCGCAATAGAATCAGAAGAATAGTTGCAGTGTATCATCTTCGACACAAGGCCAAGCTCTGACAATATAGGAACAAGATGCAACATATAAGGTAGATACTTTAAAATATTTTCTTCAAACTTGTATGAAATTCTTGTGAGATAAAAGAGTTGTAGAAGGAATTCAGGAATTGATAAATTCTTGCGCATCTAAGAAGTACCACGGAGTGAGATGTGCAAAGTTAACAATTTACATAGACATAAGAGAAATGGAAAGGAAATGAGGCTTAGTGAAAAAATAGGAGAATATGACATGGACCAAGTTATTTTAGATTTGGGATCTGAAGCTAATGTCCTAACAAAGCAAACATGGGAGTTAATGGGTAAACTGAAGTTGCAATGGTCACCTATTCAGCTAAGAATGGCGAATAAAAAAAATCTTGTTCCCATAGGAAGATTATCAAGCATTATAGTGGACATTGAAGGGGTGCACACTACTACTGATTTTGAGGTAATAGAAATTATGGATGACAGTAACCCCTATTTCGCATTACTTGGACTAGATTGGGAATTTTCCAACATTACTATAATCATCTTAAAGAAGAGGAAAATGATATTTGAAAGCAACAATATGAGAGTGATTGTTCCCTTGGATCCATCAGAAGGAGCACGGTATAATGAACCAGTTAAAGAGGAGTACAACGCAGTTGATATAGATAACACCTATCAGATGACAACAAAAGAACAAGACTATGTTAACCCTACTGAAGACAAGTTAAGTTGGAAGCATGACAATTTGTGTGCTTTAGATTCAGAAGAAGAATTGGAAAATTGGCAAAACAAGTTACATGAAGTATATACGAGGTGATGTGCAAGAATTACTAAAGCAGTTCACTGTATGACATATGAGGTATGTGACTTTTTTATGATGGTTTGGGTGATATAAATACTTTTCTTGAAGAATATGAAGAGCAAGTACCAGAGTGTCAAAGATTGTTAGCCCTAGATATGACCCTAAGAGCTACTCCTACTAGATGGTGGGGTACACATAAGAGGAATATAGGGACTTGGAAAGAATATCAAAGGTTGATATGGATAAGGTTTGGTCAAGTAGAAACAGAGCTGGAAGATAAATATGATGGTCAAACTGATCCTAAAAAGCACATCGAACTCTGCATGACAACATGGGAGGAGATTCCATGAGAAGAATGGGTACATGGGTTCATCCATACATTGGGGACAATTCCTCAAAACTGGTACCTGGAAATAGAACTTCAACATGGTATTGTGGACTGGGAAGAGATGATTGATGGGTTTATATTGACATTTAGCTTTGAAGATGATTGTCCATATATAGATTCAGCCATTCAGATAGTTAAAAAGAATATTTTTGAGAATGAAATTCCACTCACTTGGTAGCTTGATTGGGCTGTGCAGCTACAAAATGTATTGGAATGCTACAACAACACTGCAGAAGAAGATGAATACCCTCACAATATTCACATAGAAAAATTTGAAGGCTACCGCGAAGTGAATGGACCTAAATTAGAAATGCCTAATATAAAAAAAATCATTGAAGAAAAAGAAGGTGAATATAGGATCAAAAGAGGAGCTTGAGTTTGCAATGATAAGATATTATTAGGATGAAGAAACAATCAGCAAAGTGACATATCTTTTGCATGAATACCGAGAGTTATTTCCCACTAAGTTTTTAGATATGAAGGGCATTGTAGGAGATTTAGGAGTTATGAATATTCCTCTAAAGCTTGATGTGAAGCCATTTAAGAAAATGCCTTATAGACTAAATCCAAAGTACAAATAAAAAGTGAAGGGAGAACTTGACAAAATGATAATGTTGGAAAT
>APFE031697604.1:142160-157623 GCA_000404065.3 Pinus taeda
TCATCATTTTTGTTCGATGAATTCTAACTATAAGAAGGTTAAGAATCTTTCAAACAAACAAAACGAATTCAAGAATCACGCAACCTAATGCAACTAACAGCAAGGAAATGAAACTTTTCTTTTGAAAGCACAAAATAACGAAATGCTCTTTTCCTTTCAACTATTAATGTAAAAGACACTAGTTTGCTTTACTTTTCAATGACATAAAAGTTCTTTTAAAATGAATTAGAGAGATAACAACACTAAGTGAAAAGCTAAATCACTCAATGCACATACAAGACAATTCCCAAGTGTTAGGCCCCTATACTACTAGTGTAACCCCTTATTGTTATTAGTACAACCCACTTATTATATTGATGTACCCATGTAGTGCCCATATTGTTACTATTGTGCCCCATAGAAGCCCATTATTGTTATTATTGTGCCCTACATTATTATTGTTATGTCGGCTCTGATTATGTTATGACCCCTTAGACTCCTATATATAGAAAGTAGGTATTTTCATTTGTATCATCCAAGAATTGTTCATTTATGGAATGTAAAGGAGGTTGCCCCCTCGAAGAGGCTGAATTCTAAGGCGTTGATCTATCTTTTCTATCTTTTCTTGAGCTAGTTTCATAACACATGGCATATGTGTCCATATTATAGAGAACTCAACAAAATGACACTCAAATATAAGTTTCCTATTCCTATCATTGATGAATTATTGGATGAATTGCATGGAGCAATTTTATTTACTAAGTTGGATCTCCATTATAGGTATGATCAAATTATAATGAGGCAATAAGACATTCCTAAAACAACCTTTAGAACACATGAAGGTCATTGTGAGTCTTTGGTCATCCCATTTGGACTTACAAATGCACCATCAACATTTCAAAGCTTAATGAATTTTATTTTCAAACCCTTCCTTATAAAATTTGTGTTAGTGTTTTTTGATGACATACTAATCTACAACAAATCCAGGGAAGAGAATGTACAAAATGTTGATAGGGCCATAACACTATTGGAAGAGAAACAACTATATGCAGAGCCTTCGAAGCTTATATTTGGGGTTCAAGGAATGGAATTCGAGTTGGATTTCACACTCATTGCATGCATGGTGACATCGGTGATGGGTAGTGTGTGGTATCTGGATAGTGGAGCCTCATTCCATATGACAGGCAACAAAAAAAAAATTCAGTGACTTGGAGGAGAAGAACCTCCAGATGCACATCGAGATGGGAGATGATGGAATTTATACTGCGACCAGTATCGCTACAGTTACTTTTCAGAGGGAGTCTACTTCTCCTCTCACATGAAAATATGTCATGTATTTTCCGGGTCAGAAGAAGAAATTAGTTTCAGTTTCTATGTTGAAAGATCGTGGCTATGATGTAATATTTAGCAAAGGAATGGCTTTCCTTAGACATATCGCCATAGGACAAGTGAAGCAGATCGGTGTTTGTGTGAAGAACCTCTACAAATTGGATGTAGAAAATGGAGAGCCGAGACATTAGTGAATTATGGCATAGGAGAATTGGCCATTTACAACATGGAGCTTTGAAGATCATGCAAAAAATTTCTACAGGACTTCCCAAGGGTGCACTAGAGTAGCGAGCTACATGCAAAGGGTGTACACTAGGGAAGTACACCAAAGCTACCTTTCATGAGAAGGACAGACGAGTGCAAGCCATCCTTGAAAGTGTTCACTCAGATGTGTGTGGACCCTTCTCGACAGCCTCCACAACCAAGCACAGGTATTATGTTATATTTGTAGATGATTTCTCACGTAAGTGATGGATTTTCTTCATGCAGAAGAAAGACCAAACATTCTCCAAATTTTGTGAGTTTAAAGCACTTGTTGAGAAAGACACTAGTAGGAAATTGAAGGCTCTTAGGAGTGATAACTGTGGTGAATATGTGTCGAATGAGTTCAAGAACTTATGTGCAAAGGAAGGAATTTGATGGGAGTTAATAGAACCCCATAATCCACAACAAAATGGGGTGGCTGAGAAGAAGAAAATAAGTATTGTGGGAGCAACATGAGCGATGTTGCATGATCAGGGCCTACCGTTGCACTTGTGGGTTGAAGCACGCAACACAATTGTGTATGTACAAAATAGAGTCCTCATCAGATTCTTGATTAGTACACCAGAATAAGCTTTTTTAGGGAATAAACCATATGTCTCACACTTCAAGATCTTTGGTTCATCAGTTTACTGTCATGTTTCCAATGATGCAAGGAAAAAGCTAGAGCCAGTAATACACCTCACAACTATCGAGTATATGTGCCATCTCATAGGATGAGAATTGTTCGTAGAGATGTGAAGTTCGATGAAGAGAAGCCATGATATGTTCCCTTGAGAGGGAGCTTCAGTTGCATGCAAATGAGGAGATTTTGGCTCCAAAGGAAGAACCTCAGGATGGTATGGACCAGCCACAAGAAAGGGAGCAAAGATTGGAAGAACCCACTCATGCAGAGACAGCCAGATATGGAAGGAAACACACCAGGGAAGTTGATAGGTTATTGCATGATGTTAGAGAGAATGTGGGAGCACCCACATCACAACGTAGGTAGTGGAGGTATCCACATCGGTACATGGCTCTGATGAGTGAGCTAGTTAAGATAGAACCATCCTCATTCGAGGAAGCATTGAAAAAGCCAGTATGGGTTGATGCCATGGTAGAGGAATATGATTCCATAGTCAGAAACAATGTTTGGGAAGTTGTCCCAAGACCAGAAAACAAGTCAATGGTAGGTTCGAGGTGGATCTACAAGGTGAAGCAAGCAGCAGATGAAAGCATCAAGAAACACATGGCAAAATTTGTGGCTAAGGTGTTCTCTCGGGTGGAGGGAATTTATTACGAGGAGACATTTGCTCCAGTAGCAAGGTACTCTTCTATCAGATCAATTCTAGCACTTGTAGTGTATATGGTATGGAAGATCCATTAGATGGATGTGAGGACATCTGTTACACAAAAAATTGTCACCATGACTTTCTACAGTTTGTGTGAGTCCATCAACACTCATACATACTCCTTTGCAAGTCTTAAACCTCAGCTCTTCATGTCAAGCCTTGAAAATGGGAGAAAGACCTTAAAAATATCTCAAAACCTAGTTTCACACTTTCTCCTAGCATTGCCTACGGTGCTGCACCCAATGGTCATCTTTCCTGCGAACCTGACCGCTCTGTCTATTGAGTAATGGGTGCAAACCCCTGTAAAAGTTAAAAGGCATGAGTTCATTCTTAAAAACTCATCTTGGGTCACTTCTAGACACTTCTAGAAGGAATATTACACTGGCAAGTCCACTCCACCTTGGTTCATCCATTCCATAACTAAGGAGATAACTCCATGATATGAGGTGCTTATCCCATTGAAGGAGGAACTTATCCCTTCAATGGTGGACCTGCAACTTCCTCCATTTGCACTATAAATTCATGCATTGGGCTGGTTGTAAGAGAGGTTGAGAGCTGAAGATTCTTGAGGGTAAATGCTACTAAAAACTAGGCTTCCTTTTTGAGCTTGTGAGAGGAGAGATCACATACCTTTCATGTCATTTGGGAAGTGAGTGAGGCTTGTCAAAGTAGAGGAGACTCCTGCTGGACCCTGGAAAGAACTTGTGCAACATCAAGGCAAAGGTTGTAAGGTTCTTTTACAAGTTTGTTTTTCTCAATGAACTGTTTCTAATGGTTTATTTTATGAGCTCCTTGATCTTCATAATGAACATGTTTTGTTATACGTAGGTATGCTTTGATGTGTGCTTGTTTGTGTATGCAGGTTATTAAATGGGAACTGCTTGGAGCTGTTGGAGTAAAACTACCTCAAACAAGCGTTGGACCGAGGTAGGGTCTGTTACACCTCTTAGTATTCATTAATGAATTGAAACATGTTTAGAGAAAAGTATATTTGCTTGTGCTCTTTGTTGATAGATATCATTCGATACTAGGGAGGTCGATCTTGTCCGCAAGAACGATTTATCCAGCCAACAAATTGGTGACTCCACTGGGGACGGTTTGTTTTAGTTTTTGATTTGTCTTTGCTTTGACTTTAGAAACTTAAGTTTTTGTTTCTGATTTTGCCTTGATTTGTGTGAGTTTGGGTACTGGTTAGATCCTGGTTGGATTTTTATTTTTTGAAATTTTGGAAGAGGACCGCACCCTCTGAGTTAGTTACAGTGCGGACCTATCCGCACTGTTACAATGTAACATAGAGCGGCACCGCACCTGGTTCTACTAGATGCCTGCGAACCCCTGTCAAAAGTTTGAAAAACCTAAGATCCATCTACCCAGTTAGGTTTAGTTTTTGTCCATAGCTGTTAGTATATGCCTAGACCTGCACTTGTCTTGACAAAAGTTCCTTGTGAGTTAGTTTTCATTGGCATTCTCGTTTGAAGTGATTTTCTAAGAAGTTTTGTCTGTTGGATTGGTTTTTGCTTGGTCTTTGTAGTAGCTTAGAGATCCGAAGCCCTAGAGCCTTAGATCACCCTGGTCTCTCTGGTTTTCTTGCTGAGTTTGACTAGCTTATGAAATCTATCTGTGAAGAGATCTAGATCCCATTTGTCTCTTTTGCAAAACTTTGATTAAGCTTGATTAAAAGTTTTGAATTTCATTTTTTCTATTAAATTATAATTGGATGTTTTTGATTAGTTTGTTGAGCTGAACAAATTGATCCTTAGTTAAGTTGAAAGACTGAGTTGAGCATCCTCAAAAACATTTCAAGTTTCTTTTCAATCCATTTTCATTTAGATCTCAAGATTAGATCATAGTTTTGAGATTTTCATAGAAATTATACAAGTTCGTTGAAAATTTGTTTTCAAAAGTTTTTTAGAGTTTTTCTAGAAATCTTAAAAGCTCTCTTAAAGGAATTGCTTATTCTTGTAGTTCTTGATTGTTAAAAGGCAAAAGGATTTTTCGTGAGCGTGATTAGTAGTCTCGTTTAAAAAAAAGTTCTTTGAAAAAGACAAAAAGTTTCCTTTCAGTTGTATGTTAAGAGAAAGATTTGATTTACAAAGCATTGCATTTTCAACTCTTCCTTAGCTAGAAATTCATCGAAAAGGAAAAGGAATTGTTATCATCTTAGGTGCATTTTTTAGTGTTTTGGAGTCGAGTCTTCACACCATAAAGTTTCATCTCCACACCCATTGACTTAAGAAACAACCAATAAAAATAACGCTTAATTAAAATCCATCTAGTAATCTTTTTATTTTCTAGGGCTCTTTTCACCAACATAGCTTAGGCTAGTATCTTGGAGTAGGGAGTAATTAATTCTCCAAGATAGTTTAAACAAACAAGTAGTCGATCTTGCGGTAGGGAGAAATTCCACTTGTTACATCTATGCTCTGGGAAAGCTCCTCTTAAAGGAGAAGCACAAGATCATATCTGAACCAGTGTGGGAATCAATCCTTCCTCATTGGGAATGATAGAAGATATTCACATATTAAAAATGGTAAACCTTGGATTGATCATTGTCGAGGAGCCTGGGGTCACTTGTTGGTAAACCTTGGATTATGTCAAGGAGCCTTCAAGGGGATTAAGCTTGTTACTCTTCCCTTGCGTGCGTATCGGATCGTAGACTATTTCCCCAGGTATATTTGTTTCCATTGGTGACCTTAGTCGCCATAATCTTTAGGATTCTTTCCTAGGTGACGGTGGAGGGAAGATCCCACTATACCTGGAGCAGACGTCGACTAGACTCACTTGGAATCTCTGGCGGGTTATCTTCACTTGAGACGGTTATAGTGGAGAAACTTGTGCCAGTCTGTTTCATTAAGCAGGTTGTCAGGGTAACTGTTCCAACTGCCATTTCTGTATTGAATTCTGCGACGTTGGATTTCATCACCAACTAGTGTTTTCGATCCGGAAAAATACTGTTTGTGTGTGGTTTGATCTCCTAGATTTATTAGGCGTGTGTTTCAAATTGTTTGGTTTTTTAGAGACTTTAGGTGTTTTTCTTGATATTTTCTTTGTTTTCGTGTGAAGTAATTAAATAATTAATTGTGGCTGAATTACCGAGACAATCCCGTCGACTACGGGGGCAGCCTCCCGAATTTACACCAAGTCAACTGGAAGGGCTGCGAGCTCTTGTCACACCTAGTGAAAGTAGGGTTGGGTTGCCAAAGGCCGGAGAGTCTTCGTTGATTGTACATCCTGATCATCTAGTGCAAGCGACATAACATATTTCTGAACCGATTTCATTTTCTGAGGTTACTGGTAGTATCACTCCTACTAGCTCCTTAGTCAAAGATCCTGAAATCTCAAAACCTGAAACTGAAATTGCTGCTACTCCATCTTTGGGATTTGCTTCCCCTGTTTCTAGTGGTCCTAGTTCACCCAGGGTAGAAAATATCATTACCGAGAATCTTCCTTCTGGACTCATTTCCATTGAAGAAATTGTAAGTTCGAGTCCGAACGAAGGTATAAGCATTCCTGAAAATCAACCAACTATTGAACTTAGGGAGCGTGAATCTATTTTCTACAGTCCCATTAGAGGTGACGCTTGGTATATTTCGTTGACCAATTTCTTAGAAAATCCAGGTCTCGCGTCTTCACCACCTCGATTTCCTTTACATCCAACACCCAGAGGTTATTATCCTCCTTTGAATATGTCGAGACAGTCATCCTTGTTTACTCAGACGCCAGAAACCTTCTTACATGGCGGTCCTTCTGTTCCTCCTGGGTATCAGTCTGTATATGGTACGTTTTCAGGAGCTTCTCCTCGACCCATCGATTATGCCGTATCTCCTGGTCATCACGAAACTAAACCGTTAAGTGTCGAAGAGATTCCTATGATGTCTGGTACTACTCCTAATCTGCAACCTCAAGGTAGTTCAATACCGTCTAGGGGGCAGCCGCAAGGTACTCAAATATCGCCTGGGGGGCAACCCCAAGGTAGTCCATTACCGCCTGGGGGGCAACCTCAAGGACAGTATGTCCCTACGGGGCAGTATTTTCCTCAAGGTCAACCCTAGTATCAATATGTACCTCAAGGCCAACCCCAGTATCAATATGTGCCTCAAGGTCAATACCAGCCTCAAGGTCAGTTCAACCCCAAGGTCAGTACCAACCTCAGGGTCAATATCAACCTCAAGGTTTTCAACCACCTTCAGGTCAATCATTTGTCCAAGGACCCGGAAATGTACCATATAATTATCAATCTTACACTCAACCTGGTTTTGGTCCTCAATACGCCCAACCTGTTATGGGTCCATACCCCAGAGTGAACATGGTGTGGGATCAACAGACTCCACAACCCAGTGTACAGTTGTCATCCCAATCTGGACAGTCTTTTGTTTCTGGTTCACCCCAGCAACCTGTCCAGCCTACTACTCAAACTGCTACACCTGGGGCAGCTCAACAGTCTGGGCCTAGTTCGCCTCGAACTCCGTCCCAAACGTCTGCTGCAACTGCTGCGGCTTCTGTTCAATCCACTCCACCCATTTCTGGAGTATCAGCGGCTCCATTTTCTACTGCTCCTGTATCAACTCCTCAGGCCTCTTTACCCCAGTCTGGACCTACAATCCAGACTACGGTTTCCATGCCTGTAGGACAACCTAGGCCTAGTACAGTTGTCACAAGTCAACCACAATTTACTTATCAACCGTACCAGGGGCAGTACCAAGTCGGCCCCGCTGTGCAGAACCCGGCTTATCAGTATCAACCGTACCCTGGGTATACGTATCAACAACCTCAACAACCCCAATATGGTCCGGTTAATCCTAGTTTTCCAAGAGGATATAATATCCCAAATGCGAATCCGATACCAAGTTATCCTGGATATCCTCCTCCTGGGGCTAGTCTTATGACCCCAAGTTTTCGGGATTCGAACCGTCAGTTACCGTTTATAGCAACTTTGGATTTGCCTGACTTGTCTTGCCTTACGAACGATCCCATTAATTATCTTCCGTTTTGGCCGCCAATGCCGAATAAGTTGCCCAGTGATATACCAAAGTTTGAGGGGAAGTTAGGAGAAGATCCGTCTAATCATGTGATGACTTACCATCTCTGGTGTGCATCGAATTCCATTATAGATGATTCAATTCATCTTCGTCTTTTTCAATGCACTTTGATTGGCCTTGCATCCAAGTGGTACATTGAGTTGCCACGAGGCACTTTTTACAATTTTAGTCAGTTAGCCACTTCCTTCCTTACTCATTTTCAGCTTCCAGTCCGATATGACAATGGCACGGAATTATTAACTTCATTAAAGCAGTCGACGTCCACCTATATTTTAGATCATATTCATGAATGGCGACGTCGACGTTGTTTAGTGAAAGTTTTTATCCCCGACCAAATTTTGGCGGAATGGTTTGTAAAATCACTATTATCCAAAATAACTAAAGATGTAGCCAAGGCAGGGGTGGTTACAGAAGAGCAAGTAATTGCTTAAGCTCAGTACCTTGACTTAGTTTATACGCAGCCAGGTACGCTACCTGAGAAAATCCCCGACCTTCCGAAACAAAATCAAATAGCTGCACCTCCATCAGGGTCTCATGCCACTGACGGTATGATTGGTACTGTTAATACCAAAAGTAAGAAGAAATCCTCCAAGAATTCTTCTCCTATTATAACTTTACCAGATTCCCCTAAGGGAGAGTCTTCACCTGAAATTTCTGCCGATGTTCATGTCGTAGAATCATCTACGACCAAATCAAAATCTAACAGTAAGAAGAAAGGTAAGAAGAAGAATAAGCAGAACTCAAAGGAGAAATTCGATAAACCTAAATCTACTGACAAGAAACGAAAACCTCGATATCCTTGTCTCGTCTGCGATGAGGAGCACTTTACAAGGGATTGTCTGCATCGTGCCGAGGTTGCGAAAATCGTCAAAGGTTCGCAAACACCTGCTATTTTGAAGGATCCTTTTCCAAGTCAAGACAGTAAAATGATAGGTTCTTCCTCTAGTGGCTCGGAAGAGCCCATAATGATGATGTCACATGTAAGGATTGCGACACGATCGCAATATTACGGGAGTAAGAGTCCTCTTGGTGGTAAGGAAGCTGAATCTTCTAATCCATCAACCTCAGCTCCGTCTGGTTCCGATCCACTACAGATCGAGAAACCAAATCCCGACTTAGTAATCAAACTGCCCGCTAAGGGTATACTTTGAAAGTCAGCTTTCAATCCACATGCGAGAGCTGCTCAGAACTATAACATTGTTGAAGATTTAGCTGTTTCACCTTCATCAATGTTGGCTTTGGAAGTGCTGCAATCTTGTCCAGCGTAGCGTAAAATGCTACTGTCGACTATAGGAGCTGTTGATCTTCAGGACTCAAACCTCATAGTCTTTGATTTAGAAAATAGTACACCTCTTCTTCCTCATCAAATGGCTTTCCAGATTCTAGTGTTAGTAAAAAACATACCTTGTTTTAGGACTGTGATTGATGAGGGAGCTTCCACGTGTATTATGTCGATACAGTGTTGGAAAACATTTGGTTCTCCTACACTTAATCAATCCCCGACGATTCTAAAGGCCTTTGATGGCCGAGGGTTTCATCCTTATGGCATTTTACAGGACTTACCTATAGGGGTTAAAGGAAAAACCGTTAATCTAGATGTGGAGGTGGTTGATGCCCCTCTAGATTACAACCTTCTTTTGGGTCGTAGCTGGTCTTACGCCATGACTGTTGTTGTTTCATTGGTCTTCCGGCTAATTAAGTTCCCACATAATGGAAAGATCGTAACAATAGATCAATTAACTTATTTTTCGTCTGACCCATCCTCTGCTGGGAGTATTCAACATGTTGGAAAAATCGCTATCCCTTATAAGGATGTTGGAGTAGGATTAGTTAAATATTCGGGTTTACTCGGAACTTTTTCATTTCCTCCTCCCAACGTACCGTCTCCTTTCACAGCCATTCATATGATTTCATCAGAATCCATTGTTCTTGACGATCCTTGGATCGTTCCATTCGATTCTGAGGTGGACTCTCTTGGCGATGCCATGCCTTTGAGTCCCTTTGAAGTTGCTTATCAGGCAGTACAGTCGTTTTTCGACTCAAATTCAACCAACCTCGATCTAGTGAATGAGATCAATGGGAAATCACTTTCAATCTCAACCTCAGGGTCAACAACTTTCTAAGAAACCATTCACACTGATGAACAAATTCGGGAACCGTTGTCTGTTGATGCATTACCATGGGAAGATCTTCATCACTGGTCTTCATTTTTACCTGAGATTGATCATTTTGAAAATGATTTTTCATCCATTTTTACCACTGAATACATCACAGAACCGCAGAATCCATTGAAACATCCTGATTCTGAACAAAATTTAACCAATATTTCTCGAACGGTTCTTATCGACATTTCAGTCAAACCTGGGATTGTTGAAAACATTCACATAGGTGCTTCTTGTACGGACACTGAAGTCAACACATATAAAGCCCTATTTCAAGAATTCCGCGACGTGTTTGCCTGGTCCTATGAGGAAATGCCAGGAATTGATCCTTCAATCGTTGTTCATGAGATCAAAACCTACCCGGATGCTAAACCTGTCCAGCAACGGTTGCGTCAAATACACCCACGAAACGCTGCTGCCATCAAAACAGAAGTTGAGAAATTACTTAAAGCAGGTTTCATTTATCCAATTCATTTGACAGATTGGGTATCGAATATTGTTCCAGTTACTAAAAAACAAGGAACAATAAGAATATGCATCGATTATAGGGATATTAATCGTGCTTGTCCCAAGGACAATTATCCCACGCCCTATATCGATCAAATTATCGATGATTGTGCCGGTAGTGAAATTTTCTCCTTTATAGATGGCTTTTCCGGTTACAATCAAATTAACATTCTACCTACAGATCAACCAAAAATGGTATTCATCTGTCCATGGGGGACATTTGCTTATTGCAAGTTACCTTTTGGACTGAAGAACGTCAGGGCAACTTTTCAACGGGCAATGTCTTATGCGTTTCATGACATCATGCACATTGTGCAACCCCATCTCGATGATTTACCAGCTCATTCATTATGAAGAGCCGACCATCTCACTCACTTACGAGCCATTTTCATGAGATGCAGGCATTATCGGATTAGGCTGAATCCGCACAAGTGTGTTTTCTGTATCGAAACGGGTCGGTTACTGGGATTTGTTGTATCCAAAGTCGGCATTCGCGTCGATCCTTCGAAGGTTGAAGCCATCATCAAGTTACCACCTTCTTCGACACTTCGCCTACTCCAGAGTTTGCAAGGGAAAGTAAACTTTTTACGTCGTTTCATTCCTAACTACACCGAGATTACAAAAGGTTTCACCCGGTTGTTGAAACAGAACACTCCATTCTTTTGGGACGAGATAGTTGATAAATCTTTTGATGCACTTAAACATGAGTTGACCCATGCGCCGTTATTGCATCCTCCCAACTACAACCATGATTACTTCTTGTACCTCGCCGCTTCCCATTCCACTATTGGGATGGTTTTAGTTCAATAGGATGAATTCGAAAGTGAACATGTGATATATTATCTTAGTCAGACTCTAACTCCCACTGAGTTAAAATATTCACATGTGGAGAAACTAGCCTTAGCTGCAGTCCAAGCTGTTCAGCGATTTCGTCATTACATTTTGTTACGCAAAACCACGGTCATTTCAGACTGCAACCCTATGCAATACATTTTGACTAAACAATTGCTAGGGGGCAAGTATTCCAAATGGATTGTCATCCTACAGGAATTTGACCTGGAATTTGAGAAGGCCAAGTCAAAGAAGTCTTTGGTTTTTTGCGGAATTAATGTGTGACTTCCCTCGTGCTGATACCGAACATGTGGCGAAAGAATCCATTGCGGATGAATCCTTGTTCCTTATCAGCACCGTTGATCCATGGTACGAAGATATCATTATCTATCTCCAAACCCAATCTTTTCGGCCAGATACTTCACGATCTCAACGCCGGAAAATACGATTCCAATCCCAACCTTACACTATTATAGGAGATACTCTTTATCGTCGTGGGGTAGATTCTGTTTTCCGTCGTTGCCTTACTCATGACGAGGCTGAGAAGGTCCTTAATGACTGCCACTTTGGAGCATGTGGCGGTCATATGTTTGGGTATGCCACAACCCAAAAGATTTTGCGTGCTGGCTATTTTTGGCCGTCGTTATTCAAAGATTGTATTACTGTCGTCCAGAAATGCCACAATTGCCAAATTTTTGATCGTAAGGTGCACGCTCCTCCTTCTCCTCTCCACCCTATCATTGCCGTTGGTCCATTCGCAAAATGGGGTATCGATTTTATTACATGTAACCCTCACTCGGCCGGGGGGCATGCGTATATTTTACCAAGTGGGCCGAGGCGATGCCTACATTTTCGGCAGACGGCAAAACTGTTGCGATTTTCATTTTCAACTATATAATTGCTAGGTTTGGTGTTCCCTAAGCGATTATCACTAACCATGGGAGTCATTTTCGAAACATCATGATGACCGAACTTACAGATCAGCTTGGCCTGCGTCACGATAGTTCCACTCCATATTACCCACAGGCAAATGGTCTGGTTGAAGCAGTTAACAAAGTTCTAGTCACCATGATCCGACAAATCATTGGGATCCATCGGTCAAATTGGCACAACATGTTATTTTCAGCACTTTGGGCGTACCAAACCTCAGTCGAAACATCAACAGGTTTTACTCCCTTTCAACTTGTTTACAATTTAGAGGCAGTATTGCCCATTGAATGAAAAATCCCGTCATTAAAAATTGCCGTGCAATTATTGCCAGCCACTTCCTAAGAGGAAAAACATTTATTATACTTAGCTTAATTAGATGAGAATCGATGCAATGCTACATTAGCTGTCGAAACTCATGCCAAAAGGATCAAAGCTCAGTATGATCGGAATGTTACACCCCACAATTTTTCGGAAGGCGACCTAGTTTTACTTTACGATCAAGAAAACGATAAGCTAGGGGCTGGAAAATTTGTACCCATGTGGCATGGTCCATATATTTTCAAGTGGAAGCTGGCAAAAGGGGCCTATGAGCTAGAAGATTTTGACGGTGTCTCTTTAGGTAAATCTAGGAATGGGCTTTATCTAAAGCGATATTATGCTTAAAATATTAGTGTGGAGATTTCTTAGATTAGTTTCTTTCTAAGTTGGTGTGTTCTTAGATTAAAGATGCGTGCTTTACTTTAGAGAGTGTTTTTCATTATTAGTCCTGCTTATCTTGATTTTACTCTTGATATTGCATATGTCGATGCCTCTCCAAACATACATCGGTTTTGCTAATGGCGCTTGTCGTAGTACACAGAACATCTCTTCCGCAGCTTGGGTTATTTATTCACCCTCTGACGAGTTAGTATCTATGCACGGGGTAAGCCTCAGTCAAACAACGATCAACATTGCAGAATACAATGCAGTGATTGAATTATTATCTAAATACGTCTCATTTGGAATTCGAAGTTTGATTGTTAATTTATATTCAGAACTCGTTGTATTACAGCTTAATTGAGTTTATGCCATTAGAAATCCAGTATTATTACGATTATTTTTTAGAGTCCATCTCTTGGAATGAGAATTTGATTACATAGAATATCAGCACATTCCAAGATATTTAAATACATTAGTATATCCAATTGCTTCTCTAATGTTAAATAGACATTTGCATTAAATCAAATAGTAAATTTAAAACATCTCATAAACATGTTTTGCAAGATAACCATAGTAATAGCATAGCATAGCATAAGAGTGTGTCAAAATATACATCGTTGTTGATCATAGGTTGAAAAACACCTTATGATCGACAAAAATGATAGTATCAAAAGTCTAAAGATGGGTCTACAAGGCAATCATCCTATCACTGGTGATGATCCCGATAAGACACCACTGCTCGCGCCACCCTACAAAGGAACCTCCTAAAAGGTCCTGGGACCCCAATCACATGCTGAAGCCGAAGAGGAATGTCATCTATGTTGGTCTCTGGAATATCTACAATCAAGCACTCTAGATGGCTCTCCAACTCAGCCAAGGACTCTCCTAACTAGTCCTGTGGGGCCGGTGCTGCGGCAACTGGTTATCTCCGATCATAGGGATGGAGAGTGGCTGGTCGCCATGGACCCACATCTACATTTAAAACTTTTGCTATTATTTTTGGGACGATCTTCAAAAATACAAAAAAATACATATAAAATTAAAATGTTGAAAAACAAATTTTACCTCTATCATCTCATTGCTCTCCTAGTGGAAGAGTCATGTCAGGATCGCCACGATAATTCATCGCAGCGTATGGAAAATCATGAATAATGAAGAGTTGGTTCTCTAACCAATGGAAATACTCTGGAGTGAATCGAACAACCTCAGTACCCTCCTCTGGATGGCAGGCCATAACTGCAACCCATCGCATAACCTGAGGATCTCGGGGAAGCCCAGCCTCAATAGTGAGTTGTTGTGGAACCAGCATCGGTACCCCCTCTAGGGCAAAGCTGAAAACTAAATAACCATAACCAAAGTTATTTAGCTACCCATTCTTCGCCCTAGTCACTTGGCCCTTCACATTGGCCAACACAACATTGCACCAGTTGAAGATGGTGCCTTGGAAGCAGTCCACTGCCATGCGCATCTGGGAACCTGTAGCTAGATGCAATGCTGCGCTCCCGCAAAGTTTAGTAACAGTAAAGGCAATCACCTTTAGTTCAGGACGAGAGATGGTTTTAACATATATCCACTTGTCTGGAGTCTGGTTATTATAGAACTCTAGTCAGAGACTGGCGACAGATTGGCCACCTGACCTAGATCCGAACAGAGATAATTGCTTGCTTCTCTTGGGCAAGCTAGTCAAAAGGTATATGTCATTCGGCTTGACTTCAAGCTGGTTGCCACCAATAATGAAGCACTGGTCCTGTATGCTCCACCTGTTCACCAGCCATTGTAAAAAGTCTACCTGTGCCCTCATGCCAGGTATGGTCCAAAATTTGAAAAGCCTGCATGCTCTCAATGCCTGTAATGAAGGCGGATGGAGTAATGCAGCCTGATCCATATCCTCGTGCTCTCTTTCCTGCCAAACAAGCATCTTGTGTACCTACATTGCAAAATAGGTGGATTAGAATTTTCCTTCCAAATTTCTATGGGGCGAAAATGGAGAAACTAGGGTTCAAAATTTGCACCCATCCCTTTAGAGACAGTGTGTAGGTGTACACTTGTCTTTAAGGCTAGGTGTAGCACCCTGACTTTTCTATGTGCACAGAAAAGTCGGGGTGCGCAGGGGCCACATAGCACCCCTGCGCAACTCCCACGGCGATTTTTTGCCCTAATTTTCCTCTAAAAAATGATTTCTAAACCCTAAAACAAAATTTCAAATCGATGAAATGAAAGTCAAGGACATTGTGGATTACCTAGAGAAGACGTTTCTCGATTCCAGTGGTCGGATTTTGCGCAATCTCCACAGGAAGATTTTTACCAAAAGCTCTTACATTTTGCTCCAAAGGAAAACGGTAAAAATGAACTTGTAAAAACCCTTTTTATAAGATTTTTTAAATAAATAAATTAA
>APFE031697604.1:187534-222317 GCA_000404065.3 Pinus taeda
GACCTTTGGATTTGTTGTCTGTATACATCATGTTTGGCAAGTTCTGAGAGGGGAATGGAAATCTTGAGTTTTCCAATCTCTGCTTCTAAATTGAACGGTTTTTCCAATGAGTTCCTGGCGTTGATAGTGGCGAATTTCTCTTTTTCAGGCATACTCTATGTTTTCTTTTGGAGTATCTATGTCGTGATGTATGACAGTTTGTGGTATTTCTGTTTTGGGAAGATTTTTGGGAGTGCTATTCAAATTTTCTTTTGGGGAGGAGGGAGGTAGAGGCCGATCAATAGGAAAGTGTGTGTCTGGAAAATGCTTTCAGGCAGAGAGGCAATTTATGAAGTGATAAGTTTCAAACCATTGGGCATGGAGTCATGGGTTAGGATTATCAGTGCGTCTTTCTGGTCATAAGAGAAATAATGAAGCAGGGTAGCTGCTCATAACACAATCTTCAAACTAAAAGGTGAAGATATGTAAGGATGAGAGCACTTAAGAATCTCTCATTTAACTTAACAGAGGGAAAGATGATCTCTATCTAGGGGCAATGAAGAATCCCTGGATAACTGTCTTGGGTTAAGGCAAACATGAGCCATGTGGAATTCATATTTATGCTTAAACAGAAGAAAACATAAAGAAACCACAGAAATTGAGCATAGAGTGTATTTAAACAAATTCTAAGCTAATCTTTCTTTCTGCTGTTTAAAAGCGTAATTCAAGAATGAAAATAGAGGTAAGAAACACTTATTGAGTTATGCAACAGCACGGGAATTACATAATCACTCTTCAACCAATGAACACAGTGAACAGTCCGTTCTCCAAGGCTCGTAAGCAGTCTTTGATTATAGAAACTTATCATATATTACAGTGCGAGTCTCTCCCGGAGCAAAATCAACTAGAGATAGCTTGTTGACTAATCAACCAACCAACCAACCCGTAATACAGTGTTCAGGGTTGTCTTTATAGTGCAAATATCTCGTACTTACTTATTACAATTGACCTAAAACAAGTCTGCAAAAGAGCTTTCTAAACCTAGACTTGTGCCAAAATTAAGTGTAAGTAAATATCTATTGAAATTGTGTCAGAGGTAGCTGGATCAAAAAAGGAGTGCAATGTGGCCCTTGGAGCCTCGATGCAGTACTGCTGGAATAACTGTGCTTTGGGATCTGTAGTTCTGTCCTGGTGCGAGTTAAATGTGCAATAACCATGATTTGAGAGTTTTGAGTGGCCTCGCCCTCTTTCTTTGACTTTGCTAGAAGGTATTAAATTTTCTCCTGCTTTGGGCTGTTGTTAAGATCTTCGCTGATATTCTTTGCCGCTACATTGATGGTCTCCGCAGCTTGCTGATACTCTTTTGACGTGCTTTTTCCCTGTTGATTTGATTTGATACTCTTTAATCTCTGTCTCTGGTCTCTTCCTGTCTTCAAATCGGTTTAATTTGGCAAAATCGGACAACTTCGGGCCTTTTCGGTGCAAAACGAGCCAAGGAATCAAAAGATTCCCCAAAACGGCCTATTTCTCGTAGCGATACGCGAAAACTGTCTCCGTTTCTCATTTCGGAACTCCGAAGCACGATTTTTCCTCTTGCGCGAATTTTTGCTTTTCTGGCTGCTGACGTCAACAGTACGGCGGATGACGTCAGCATGCTGACGTCAGCAGTGGGATCATTTGGTACGGATGTGACGTCAGCATGTTGACGTCATCAAGGTGACGTGGCAGTGCGACGTGGGCCAAGCGCAGGCAGGGCGAGGTGACGTGGAGGCGACCTGGCAGGATGAGGTGGTGCTCCTGTTATGTGAGAGGAGGGCGGTTTTCCCTGTGCGTCAGACCGCCTTTGGTACGGAGGTGGTTTCTGTCAGGGGTGGCCCGATGCAATGGGAGGTCGCCACCTATCTCGGTGTACGACGGGAAAACCGTCGGACATCGGGCGGTAACCTACCACCGTAATTGGGCGTGCGATGCGATCAAGGACCGTCGGATCTGGGGGCGGCGATCCGACGGTGGACGGGAAAGGGAGATGCACGGGGTTTAGCAAAGGTGTGCGCGCGTTAAAGGCTTAATTTTCCGCGGTACTGTGGGTTTTAACTTTAGAAAACGGGTTAAACTGGTGTTGGCGCATTGAAAACTTTATTAAATAAACATTAATAGTTTCCAAAGAAGAGTGCGCGGGGGGGGTTTATTAGCATTGGAAAGGGTTTTCTTAGTGTTAAGAAGGGGTCCATACACTTGGGAGTGGAAATTTTTGCAGAGGGAGGGTTCTTACTAAAGTCCAGGTGACTTAGTAATTCCCAATGAAGTATTTATGGTTATATTTCAACCAGAGGGAGAGGATATTTACATAAGGGGATTATCTACATAGTTTTAGTATGAGGACAGGGAAAATATAAGGAGTTAAATAATAATGTCAGTAGTTAATATGGAGATGACAAGAAAGCGCTAAGTTTCAGAAATCTTAAGCTTGAAAAGGGGAGATAGATCCTTATAGAGAGAGTATGGATTAGTTTGAGTGAAGCAGATCTTCACCCAAGCTAATGACATGAAAATGATGAAACTAAGAGGTATCAAGCAGATCTTGACCTCTTTTTGGGGAAATTAGTTAATGATTTGGGGGAGATGGAGAAAGGGAGTTAGTTATGCCTGTTTTGAGTTTTTTCACATAGAACTGCCTGGTGATTGTGTCCTGAGTAGAGATGACACCCTGAAAACATGGAACTGATCAGCAATCAAGATTCTGCAACCTCAAAACTACCTACCCAGCCTACTTACCTAACATTTTTTCTTCTTTTGGTTTGGGTGCACTTAGACTTGCAGACCCATCATTTCAATTTTTTCTTTCCTATCTACAAACTACCATTTTTTCTTCCAAGGGCCCAGATTAAGCAGTTGGGCTCCTTTGATTCTCTACCTATCTAAGAATCTGCCAATATTAATTCGTTTGAACAGATTTTCATTTTCTATATTCTAAAACAGGAAATTGAAACCTAGGGAGACCAAGATTACGCTGTTTGGACCTCCCTTTAGCTGAAAAATTGTACAGAACTGAAATAACTTCTCAAAATTTGGAAAAACAGTTAGATGAACTCTGAGTAGCCTTCTTTGCTTGGTGACTGTTTAGCAAATATGGAGCATTGCAGCATGCAAAGTATGACATATTTGGTCTGTAAAATGTCAATCATGAAATATGAGTAACCTGCTGCAACAGGAGGCTAACAGCAATAACAGTTGGATTATCACTCCAAGCACAAGTGTCTAGTTCATAATAAAATCTTGTATGCAAGTAATTGAAGAAAAATCAACTTTGAAGACCAATCATGTCTAAATCACCTGTGGAGCAAACATCAAAATATTAGCGAGTGGAAGGTAAAAGTTTCAAAGGTAAAATACAAGAATTTATTTCAAAAAGCAATTCAAAAACATAAGCTTCTATAACATGTATGATTACATGTCTCCTTGATTAATCATCATGTGATTTGACCGCCACGATGTCTCCGCCATATCTTCCGCCTTCAATGACAAACGGTCCAATGATTCCTTCATAATTGATCTCCGTTTTAAACTCCACAACTGGTACTTAACCGGACTTCTACAGCTACACATGTTAATGGTCAGATTAATGACATGACCTACCTATATACAACTCTTCAAACCTTGACTGTTTATTTATTACATGCCAACTCTTAATTTTTTCTCTCATATTTACGTAGTCATTTTGTGTATATAATCAAACTGTTTCCATATATTCCGTATATATAGTCATTCTGTATCCATAATTCACAGTCATTATGCTTCCATATACCCTGTCATCCCATTTTCATATCCATAATCATTTTGCTTCTATATAACCAGTCACTCCATTACCATTTACACAGTCATTCCATTTCTCAGACAGTGAGAGTAGTTTTGAAGGGTAGCTGAAAACAGAGGTTATAGGGCTTATTGTTAGAACTGAACCCGTAGGGGTAAAATTCATGTAGGGATATCTGCAGCTGAAGGGAATGTTACAGAAGGCTAGTTGGTTGTGTTTTATTGAAAAATTCAACGATTACCATAAGGAAATCACTAAATCCTTTGTCAAGTCATTTGATGGAATGGAAGTGGAAATAGGTGACATCAAATTTGCAATTACCGAGTCTTTCATAGCAGAAGCAACAGAACTCCCAAGGCTAGGAGAAAGGTGGTTTAAGAACAAAGAGTTTCTCGATGAATCCTGGAAGGTGATTCTTAAAAACCCAGGGATGGACATTTCATTTTTTAGAAAAGGGTTTCCAATTTTTGCACTCAAAAACAAATGGAGTAGCATGTTGTTAATACTACAAAAATTCATTACATGTGAAGGGAGGTTTGAGTCTATATATGTTTATCACATACGATTGTTAATAAATTTTCTAGAGAATGGAACCTTCAATCGTCCGTTTTTCCTTTTGAATAGTCTAAGAAGAATGGCAACTAATGTTCAAAAGAAAGTTGAATCAATAGAAACAACTTTATATCACCATGGACTAGTGAAAATTTTAGTTGAATTTCATTTGAGAAGTGTAGGGGATACATGGGAGGACTTCTTGATAAGGAATTTTTTCCAAGATGCTCCAAATTTATCTGAGGGAACTCATGCTAAAAGGAGTAAAAAGAGAAATATCAGCATTGGAAGCTCCTCACAAAAAGATGATGCAGAAATAGCTCCTAAAACAGAGATCAGAAAGCAGACTAAGCAAAGGAGAAAAATGAAAGAAAAGGTTAAAGAAATCAACAGGGATATTCCTGAACTTTCATCACCTAAAGAGGATGAACAACTACTTTCTGAAAGGTTAACCAAGATCAAGGAACAAATCAAGAAAGATAAGGAGAAAGGAAAGAAGAAAAAGGACACCAAAGAAGAAATTATAAATTTCCAAAGAGACCCAGTTTATAAATTTAAAGGAAGAAACTCCAGCGCAGTCCCCTGACAGTATTCCATATGAACAAAGTCCACAAAACTCTCCTCCACAAAATTTTGAAGGCAGCCCAAGTAGAGCTTCTCTTGGCATTGATCCAATACAACAACAAATCTATGACTACATAGAGTCATTAAAGAAAAATAGTACCTCAGTAGACCCAGGGACTTCAGCTAATCCAGAGCAGCCTGCCGCCTCACAAGAAACTCTAACTAGCTCCCTCAAACAGGGGATCTACGAACTAGAAATTCTGAACAGGCACATCCAAAAAGAAAATGAAACTTTAAGGGAACAAAATAAGCTGGACAAAACTACTCATGACAACACAATGCTACACTTGGGACTATGGTACAAAAAGAACAGGAAACTGAAAAGGAAAAACAAGAAGTTGAACAGGACACTCATTAATCTCAAATACAGATTTCTCATGAGGAAGCCAAGGATGGCAGTCAGTGCAAAGAAAAGCAAGAAGAGGAAGTTGGATGTGTTGGTTGAAGTATCAAAACAAATGTAGTAGGAGAAGGGAGTTCACAATTTTGATTGCATGGGGACATGCAATGGTTTTGTAGTGGGGGTATGTTGAGCCTCAAAATTTTCCTTTCCTTAACAACTCTTCTCCTCCCTTTTCTTTTTTTTCAATGAAGAAAATGCATCTCTATCATCAATAACCAGTATACATTGCCTTAAAGAGAACAGTTTAGTGATTTACATGTTATGCTTTTATGTTTTGTTGTTTGAATAAGTTTTTGTCTTTTAGCTACGGAACGCAACCTATTCTGCAACTAATCGGTTGTTCCATAACTATCTTCATACTTCGACAGGTTACATGTGTCAAACGAAAAAACCGGCTACATGGGCATCTCTGGAATGGTCACGACATAGATCCTATCCTAGTCAACCAACCCAAATCGACAAAGAAACCAGCTCAAGACTCTGGTCAATGGAGAAGTCAAACGTAGAGAGCAAAGGCAAACAAGACTCTATTTTATACATGTTTCACAGTGATGGAATCCGAAACAACTTTCTAAACCCACGAACTCCAACAACCATCTGTGCAACCGAATCCAATAGCCATCACCTTAGATTTATGTCTCCAACAGCTGAGGAAGAGGATTCTGTGTCTGTCCGCTACGTGTTTTTCGTTGTAGATTATTTTTCTCCATAAATAGTTGTATAATTTTTCTATAAATACCTGTGTAAAGAACGCATAACCAATTCGAATTTCCTCATGTATTAAACTCGGACTACTGTTCTGTAATTTTGAAAAACTCATTCTCTATTTTTAATATAAAGACCGTGTTTTATGGATATCTGAAAGCGTTTCTTGGAATTTTGATTGAGTAAGCACAACCTGAGCAGTTACAGAGGGCCCCTGCGCTCACTGAGGTTTCATTTCATTTTGTTTTGTCTTTTATAGTTAAACTGTAAATTTATCATTTCTTCCATAGTGTTCATAACCATTTTTCATACTAACCCTGTTTATAATGCATTATTTCTTCACTAATGCAGAATAGCTTCTTTCATTACAGAATAGCTTTCTCTTTGTTTAATTTCTTTCTAGTTTTTATCAGTAGTAGAAGTTGATTTCAATAGTGTAGAGTAGTTTATTTCATTTATTGTTTCACTAGTTTTTAAACTTCCAAATAGACTGATCAGTACCATTACTGTTCTTGCCATTTTATTACTAGTTTAGTGACTCGTGGTGTAGATGAATGTTTCTAAAAAGCCCTTCTAGTTGATAACTCATCTTAAACTAAATGGTTGAATACTTCATTCATGCAATGAGTCTTTTCTGCGTTTTTGCATTTATCTTCTCTTAGGATAATGAAGTACAAAATTCCTCAAAATGCCATCCCAAGGAGGTTTGTCTTCCAAAATTGAGAGGCAGAGTAATTAAGTATTTCATTTAGTTTTGTTGCAATTTCACTTTCAATTTTTCATTTAATTTTGTTGCAATTTCACTTTCAATTTTTCATTAAGTTTTGTTTATGCAATAGACTAAACATTAGTTGTAATATCACTTTCAGTTTCAGTATTTCATTTTGGTTTTGTTTCCATCACAGATAGTTGCAATTTCCCTCTCAGTTTTAGTATCTCATTTAGTCTTGTTTCTATAATTGATTAGACAGTGGTTGCAATTTCACTTTTAAGTTTTTTTTGTTCATGATTTGGAAACAATGATAAACGCATAAATAGAAACTCTGTTTTCATTTCTTAATTAAACTTTACTTCCAAATCTTGCTTAAAGCACTTTTATTTTTCCTTTTTAGGTTCTTAGCAGTCTTTACAGAAGTTAGATTTAGGATTTTAACAGTTACATTGTAATCTATTAGGAACTAAAGGACCAAAAACCCCCAAAACAACATAAAACTCAAAAACAATGAAGTAAGAAGCAGAAGGATAAAATTGTCGTAGTGCAATTCAAGTATGAGATGCAGATCAGTGAGTTGCAAATGAAGTTGTAGCCAACCACGCCGGTAGAAGTGCGCAAACGAAGGGAGATTAACTTAAAGAGTGGGATGGCTAGCATCTCCGCAACATTGGTAGACTCTGGAAAATTGCTAGATGAGACCATGCAAATTTGGACTTCACTGCTGGAAGATCCAAATTTTCAGAAATTGCTGAAGGAAATGCAACAAAGCAATATCAATTAGAGGACATTTGGGCAATTGCCAGAGGCTCGCACAAATTAATGAGTCAAATGAGATACAAAAGAAAATCGAAGAGTTGAAAAAGGAGGAGAAAAGTTTGATAGAAAGGACTTAACCTTCGCAGGATGACGCCCTCCAGCTATCACAGGAAGTGGATGAGAAGCTTCAACAACTTTGACAAAGGGAGATAGGATTAGCAAAGAAGGCTGCAAAACATGTCACAAAAGCACTATTAAAAGAAGTGTGTTGTGAGGAAAAGCAGATGGTAGAGATTCTACAACAAATCAACAAGGGATACAACAACATTTTAGATAAGATCAGAGGCAAAGCAGCTAAGTGACTCTGGACGAGTCACATGTGAGAGTTGGGGGCCTCTTCACCGCAACCCAACTTGGCCAGATTTTGGGCAAGGAATCCAAACTTTGTGGAGCACACAGTAGAAATGATGTTGTAGAGTGTGAAGTGGAATGCGCATCAGAGCATCGGAGCACAACAAACTCACCACACAGTATAGGGGCTTCATAGTGAATCCCCCCACATTTTGTAAAAGCATATAATATTGTAAAAGTTGAATGGTTTTGGACAATAGTCCCTTGTATTTCGGAAACCATGGTATTGGGTCCATGGACATGTAGCGATGTAATCCCTCAATGTGATAATAAATATAGGGATGAATAATAAAGGAGGGAGGAATATTTGGATCCAGATGTGTTTTTATGGTTGTATTTTGTGATCTGTACTTCGAAGAAAGGGGTGAGGCTCCGCCGCTGAGTGCGCGAAGGCTTGGGTTTGCAGCTCAGTGCATAGACCGTCTATAGCTTAGTGCGAAGACAACTTGTAGCCGTGTGCGCAGGCGAAGAAATTTTTGTTGTATAAAATTCTCTAATATAAGCAACGGTTCTTGTGGACATGGTCCCACATTAGGATGAACCACAGTAAAATTTGTGTCTTCATGTGTCTTTCTTATTATCTGCACTTTATTTCAGTACTGTGAAGTTTATGATATGTTTAAGTGATGAACGTAATTCTGTGAAGTAATATATAAGTGTGAAGTAGTTTATGAATGAAAAGTAGTTTATAATTGCTAAAGCATTATAAAATACAAAATTACTACATCGCAGTATCCCTCAAGGCTTCAGAAATCTGGTTCTACAACCTCTCATAGTCACTTCAGGTGAGACTACGACTTGCCTACGGGGCTAACACATTCATCTATTCCAATAAGTGACTTTGTGCTATTGTCAAATCCAAATTTACCTCCAAGGCTATTCTAAACATATTTATTTCAAATTCAATGGGAAAGAAAATATTCTTAACATACACAAGTTCATAGGGAGAAAAACCTATGGAATTATGCCGAGTAGTCCTATAAGTCCATAACGCCTTTGGAAACCTTTTAGCCCAATCTTGACGGTGACCTGCCACAAAATTTCTAAGGATTTCTTTGCGCACTTTATGAGTACTCTCCACTTGCCCATTAGCTTGCGGATGGTAAGGTAAAGTAGCTTGGTTATGCATCATGTATTTCTTGAAAAGGTTACATATTCGCTGGGAAGTAAATTGTGTTCCTACATCTGTAGCTATCTCCTTTGGCATTCCATACTGAACAAATATATCATCAAAGATAGAAAGTATGAAACAAATAATTTTTTGGATTGGGTGAGTTATTTAGCCTCAACCCACTTTGTGACATATTATATTCATAAAAAAATGTAGGACTTCTGCAAAGATGGGGGGTTGATTGATCCCACAAAGTATAAAGCCCATTTTTAAAAAGGCTCCTTCATCAATTGAGGTTGTGATGACGTCTCATCTAATCGGATGGGTTGGCTGATGCTCTCACATTTGTCACACCCCTTTACATACTTCCTTACATGACTTGATATGCCTCTGATATCATATGCAAACACATAAAGAGAATGTAAACACCATATATGAAAACACTTAATGAAGAAGCAATATAAAAGAGACCATAAAAACAATGCACACAAAAGTTTGATAACAAAGTTTGTCTTGCGTGGACTATGTCTTTGGGCCTTACTTCAATAGTGGGGAGGCTGCTTTATTCATCTCAACAAAAATGAAAATGAATACATGGAAAAATATATCATTACCTCCAATCCTGGGACCGACTTGAAGCTCCACTACTCAAAACACAACAATCATAGCACTAGCAGGTCTGTCTCGTCCTTATGAGACTTTTGAATGTAAACATGATGTACTTATAAAAGGTGCATTGTTATCTCGAACTTCATGCCCAATAATCAATGAAGAATGTTGACTTCTTCCATGAGCCTTGAGATCCACTACTTATATCCTAAATCTGACTGCTCCATTGAAATCCTTGCGAAATTATGAGTAAAATGAGTATAAACTTAACTATGTTTCACCATTGTCATCCCTAGAACCCCCAAGGAATATTCAAGATTCCTCAGTAGATTTTGAACACAATATTCCTCCTCTGAAACCTCACTATCAAGGTTCTGTCCCTGGTTCTCATTCTGAGTTCCGTTTGGCTCCAAGTTCCAAAATGCAGTGTCCTGCCTATTCGCAGCTTGCCCTCAGTCTGTCAATTGAGTAAAAATCGGTATGAGTTTATATATAAATGTGTGGGTAGAGATTACAAAGGCTACCAACCTTACGTGTCGATTAACATGCATACGTTGGGTTGTTGGTTATTGTGGGGCCACGGGTTCCAACCCCGTGGACCCCTCTCACTTTTTTTGCATTTTTTAATATAACAAACAAACGGTAAACAGAAAACCCATCATTTAACCATTGGCTATATATATGTCATTTAAACTGCCCATTGACTATTCATCCACTGATTTGAAATTGTTGGCCGATACAATTAACCACTGACTGTTGACTATATAAATTGTAGCGTTGTATGGTCGTTGTTTGGTTGGGTTTGATGGTCATTAACATATTTATATAACTTCCCATTGACATTTAACCATCGATAATAACTATCGAATCCACCACCATTTAAAACATTTTTATGTTTAGAACTTGGTTTTAACTGTTACCGTTGGGGTATGGTTTAAAACCAAAATCACCGAATTAAATTTTTCCACTGAATTAATTGGCTGGGGGCCAATTTGGGTTCTCGTTGGGTACCACATGGCACCATATGATTGGGCCATGTGGGTCCATACCATTGGACCAATGAAATGTCACTAAGTTTGGTGGAATGCCGCCATATTTTGTGGTTCCGCCAACTTTAGAGATGCTACTATTTTTATCTGGAGGTCCGCCATCTTTACTCCCCTACTGCCAAATTTGATTGGATATCTAACTTTTGCGTTGATCCAAAAAAAAATCGCTATTTGTTAAACCCTGCCTTTTGCCAAGTTTGACCAGAAATTTGACTGACTGCAACTTCTAGATACGAAGTTGGATTCAGGCGTTGTCTATGCTATTGGAAAGATTGTGAAGATTTATTTGATATGGTTTTAATTTTTTTGGAATCTAAGGACTTCTATTTTTGGTCCATTAGGGATCCCGCTGGATCATTCCTCCCCATTTAAGGACTTTTGGTCCTCCAAAAGTATAAACAATACTACATTCTTGATATGAATAATAAATGTCTCTGATAGGCCACACTTTCTTTTCCTTCACCATTGTAATTCAAAGCTAGAAGTGATGAATCCAACACCTATATGCATACGCAAATTTGTAGCTTCGAATATATGTCCAAGTTACAAGATTCCAACCAAGATAATACTTGCCAAGAGTTTATAAAACACTCAGCGTCAAGTTTTACAACATAAACCATAACCTTTGTTATCCAACTAAAGGTAAAAACATCACTATGTTTTATATACAAGTGATGTTATACATTCACCACTTTTACAAATATTTTTGCAACATGTGATTTAAAATGGTGGCCATGCTCAACTACTTAAAAAAGCGACTCACCTCTTACCTAACCACGCTAATGGTATTTCTTCCTGTAGTTGGCTTCCTTGTTGAACTTCTTCATCGGTCGGTACCTTCATATGCCATCAGTGCTTCTTTGGGCGTAGCTCTGGATGGAGCTTCCAACATGTGGATCTTTTATGTCTGCCCTTGTTGCAATGGATGCAATGGTTTTTCTTCCTCCATACTTTATTGAACTTCTTTTATGTTTCCGTCCTAGACAACATAATATTCCTTGAATGACCATCTTTGGTGCAAGCCTGGAGAGGAGATCTTGCCATAACTCTTCCTTCGAAATGCTCACTATTAATGGAATGTTGTGATGTGATCTCAACATCTTGTACTAACTTAAACTCCCTTTCTTCTGCATCTTTGGAGTGCCTTTCAAATGCGCCAAAATTATCATTATAATGAGAATATGAAACTGAAGAATCACTAATATTGTTTACCTCAATTTTCGATTCTTCAATGGGTGATAATGGATTCTCTATGCCTTCACTGCACTTCAACTTTTCCAAGGTCTTTTCTGTAGCTTGTAATTGAGGTTGAAATCTATGCTTCTCCTCGTATGCTTCTTGTATATGTCTCCTCAATTCAACATTCTCTGCTTGAATTCTTTGGTGATGATGATTTGAATGATGAGAAGAAGAAGAACATTCACCTAAAGATGGAGATGGAGGATCAAGAGGGTCCCCTCCAAATTCCTAGTTCACTGAACAATCATCCTCTATTTTCTCTTTCTTCTTCTTTTCCTTCTTTGCCACTCTCTTCTCATAATATGCAAACAATTTATCTACCATTTCTACCATCCTATAAAAATCTTTATGAAAATATTTTTCATTCTCCATTTCCCTTCTTTGTATTTTGCCTTGGTTATCATCCACATTCGCAATTAACATCAACAAGAAGATGACTCAGATACCAAACTTGATCCGATATGCCTATGATACTAGCGTGATCTAAGATATTTTATTCGGTTGATGTTTTCAAAATTGCATGAAAGAGCATGTAAAAACCATATATGAAAACACTTATAGAAGAAGCAACATAAAGGAGAAAGACAATGCACACAAAATTTGATAACAGAGTTTGTTTAGTGTGGACTGAATCTCTGGACCCTACTTCAATAGTGAGGATGTTGGTTCATTAATCTCAGCAAAAATGAAAATGAAAACATGGAAAAATACATTTTTATACCTCCAACACTGGGAGTGACTTGAAGTTCCATTACTAAAAAAAAGAAATCACAATACCAAAAGGTTTGTCTCATCCTTATGAGAATTTTGATTGTAAACATGACCTAGTTCTGAAAGGTGCATTGCTCTCTCAAACTTCATGTCCAACAATCAATGAAGAATGTAAGCTTTTTCCACGAGCCCTGAGATCTACTTCTCAGATCTAACTTCTCCATTGAAATCCTTGTGAAATTATAAGTAAAATGAGTATAAATTCAACTATATTATGCCACTGCCATCCCTAGACCCTAAAGGAATATTGAATATTCCTTAACAAATTATGAATAGAATATTTTGAGAATAGTCCCTTGGAATATTCCTTCTCTGGAACTGCATTGTCAAGGTTCTGCACCTGGTTGTTGTTTTGAGTTTCTCTTGGCTCCTGATTCAAAAACATTGTGTTCCGCCTATCCGTGGTTTGCTAGTTGGTCCATCAACCAAGTCGAAAATGGTATGGGTTTATGTATAAACATGCCTACAAAGATTACAAAGGCCACCAGCCTGGTGGGACGGTTAGTGCATATTTGTTGGGCCGTTGGTTATTGTGGGGTCATGGGTTCCAACCCTATAGAGTCCTCTCACTTGCGTTGTGTTTTTTAATATAAAAAACAAACGTTAAATATAACACTCAACGTTCAATTGTTGGCTATATATATATATATATATATATATATATCATTTAAACTGTCCGTTGACAATCCGTCTGTCGATTTGAATCCATTGACTGATACAATTAACCAATAATTGTTGACCACTAACTATATAAATTTTATCGTTGTATGGTTTTTGTTTCATCGAGTTTGATAACCATTACCATATTTATATAACTTCCCATTTACATTTAATCGTCGATAAAATTTGTCGAACCCTTTGCCATTTAAAACATTTTTATGCTTTGAACTTGATTTTAACTGTTACTGTCGAGGTATGGTTTAAAACCAAAACCACCAAATCTGAATTTTCACTGCCGAGTTGGTCAGATGGGCTCTAACTTGGACGCCTGTCGGGTGCCATGTGGCACCATCCGATTGGGCCATGTGGACCCATATCAAAATGTCACTAATTTTGGTAGAATGCTGCTAGATTTGGCGATTCAGGCAACTTTAGCGATGCTGCTATTTTTATCTAGAGGTATTCCATCTTTAGCCCCCTACCACCAAAATTGTGTTAGAAATCAGGACAATACCGAGAGGGGGGGTGAATTAGTGTTGTAATTATTTTCACAACTTAACAACTTTCTTTTACTTAGGCAACGATATTAGGACACCATAAACAATTCATTCACATGAGCATGACATGAAATAATTTCAATAACACAAGAAACAAACAAATTCATCAAACTGCTCTTCAATTCCTTCATAAGGCAAGCTACAACCTGCTGTTAGAAATTTCTCTAGCTACAACCAACATGATGTAGAAATTTGGTGACAGAAGTGCAGCTACTCAAGAAATTTTAATCTAAATCAAGAGACACAATTCTACTCTATTGATCTATGGAATTCAATTCACAATTTAGAACAACAATGTTAGAGATGCAATATGAAATAACACACATGCACAATATTTTTCTAAGGGAACCCAACTGGGAAAAACCCCTCAAGCCTCTTTGCATTAATTAGATGAATAGAGACGTATTACAATTGCTAACGCAGTTTGAGCTCAACCTGCAAGTGAATAACCTATCTCTCTGCTCAATGAGAAGATCTAACCTAGACTTAGTCAATTTCCACCTCTGCGTGAGCCGCTATTTCCTTGTGCAAATCTTCAAGAATTAGCCCTATTTTTTAGGAATTTTCCTCTAATTGTTTGCACAATTCCCAAGGTTTTGTCATCTGAGTGCATGCAACACAAGCACACTCAAACTAGTTTACAACTACTTGTTACATTGTCTTGGAATCTCCACTACAATTGGGAACTCAAATTATCTGCATGCACCAAGTATTTTACGCTGATTGATCAGTTAACTAGATGATCACCAAGCTAGAATGTTGTCCCACTACACAACTGAACTTCCACTAGTTCATCCAACTGTTAGAACTAGTTTAACTGAACTCAATTGGATATAACTGAACTAGATTACTAGAATTTAGTAATCATGTTGAAGTCCTAGCACTCTAACCCAAATTTACTGAGCTAGCTAAGTCCATGTCACACAAGTTAACTACCTCCAAGTTGTCTATTGATGTGGAAATTTGAAGTTTCTCAATTTGACTACGGCAAAGTCAAATTGAAACTTTCTTGCTACACTTCTGAACGCTCCCTCTCAACAAGAAAGGGATTATCAATAAACCCTATCCTACACATGTGGAACTCGAAATTCCCTCTTGACAAATCCTTTGTCAAGATGTTAGCATCTTGTTCCTCTGTCAAAATGCATTGTAGCAACATTATCCACCTCTACACAGAGTCCCGTAAATGATGATACAAAATATCTATGTGATTGGATCGATCGTGAAATACCATATTCTCAGATAGCTTAATGCAACTTTGATTGTGAAAATAGATCACAGTTGGATCCATCATCTAAAAAAATAATCCCACAAGTATCTTTCTCATCCAAATCGCCTCACATGCTACTTGACTTGCAACTATTTGTTATTCTTCTATTAAGTTGAGCACCACAAATCTTTCCTTCCTGTTGTACCAAGAAACTGTTGCGGACCCAACGCTGAAAATTTCCCCTGATGTACTCTTTTGGTCGGATGGCATTCCCACCCAATCTACATTTGTGAAGCAACACAACTTCACTGCCTCTGTCTGTCTGTACCAGATCATCAAGCAACAAAACGAGATCAAGCAGTCGCAGTTGGTACTGGTAGAGAGGGAGAATAATTTGATGAAGTCCGGGAAGAAAAGAGAGGAAGAAGAGGGCAAGATAAAAAAATTAGAGAATAACCTGGAGAAACAATGGGTGGCATGGCAGGTTGCCCAAGAGGAAATGAAAAAGCTTGTACATGAAACCTCTAAATATCAAGCTAAAGCTTTGGCCGCTGAAAAAGAATTGAAGGTGGTGAGTAGGCTCATGAGTTCTCAAAGGTCAAATGAGACATCTAGCGACAATCTTAGGGCTCAAGAAAACCAATTTGAACAGCAGCTGAACGAACTGTTTACAGAGAAAAGTGCAATAGAATCATACGAAGCAAGGCTAAGAGATGCTCAATTAGAAGTTGAGAATGAGAGGGAAAAGTTCAGGCTTGCAGAGCAACAGCAAAAGGGGCTTGAATATGATTTGTTTTGTGAAAGAAAAACTGTGGATCAACTGAAGGCTGAGCTGCAAAGCGACAAAACCCATTTGCAACAGACTGTTATGGATGTACGCTTACTTGAGAATGAACTGGAGAAAAGAACTCAAGCTCTCAACGATACTCAAGCTTCATTATGGCTCAAACAGTCCGAACTGGTTGCAACTAGGCTGGAAATGCACAAACTGAATGCTGAGCTGGCATCAATGCAACTTAACTTGAAGGATAAAGGAAATGATCTTAATTCTGCCCACATGTATCTGGAAGAACTGCACGAAGAAATGTCTCAGTTAAAAGCCCTTATGGGTTCTAAAGAAGATAAGCTTGTCAAAGCAACCCATTTGCTGGAGGAAAAGAAAGAGAAAATGAATATGATGCAGCTTGACTTCGACAATAACGAGATGAAACCCTCTCAAGCTAACTTGTTAATGAAGAATATTGCCGACCTTACAGCAGCTTTGGCGGGTTCAGAAAGAGAAGGTAAAGGTGTACGAATGGATGAAGATTCTTTGTTAATCAAAGCCAATTATGAGCTATTTGCTGCTAAACGTGCATTGCTAGAAAGGGAATTGGAACTTAAGCATTTTCGGGAAAATTCAGCTGAGGATATGAAGAGGTACCAACAAAGAGAAACTGATATTGAAGCTTTAAAAGAGCTTCTCAAAGAGAAAGAAAAAGAGATCTTGGCTGCCCGTAGAGCTCTGGCGGTGAAAGATGAAGAACTAAAAGTTCTTCTCAACAGATGGGAAGACAGAGAAACAGAAATCATGACGATACGTGAAGAGGTGATTGAGGAAGCAAATGGTTTGAATACTTTACATGCAACTGTACAAAATAGAATAGGGAATAAAACTTTGGGGGAATTGGCAGTAGAGAAGCTGGAGCTAGAGGCTGCTAAATTAGATGTTGAAGCCGGAATGCATGCACTAAGAAATCTTGTGAATCTTAGCAATGAGCTGGTAAGAGAGTATAAAGTATCTTTGGAGGTATCTTTTGACAATCATTCTACAGGAGTCAATTGTCATAATGAGACTAACAAGAGATCTCATGAACCAGAAGAGAGTTTACAAGGGTTAATGTCAGAGCTTGTTGATCTAAAAGGCAAATTAATTGAGAGAGATGCAGCATTAGAGGAGACAAAGAAAGCGGTTTCACATCTGACTAACATAGCAAAGCAGTTGATTGCAGAGGCTTGAATTACAGGTTTTAAATATACCTATTATGAACTTGGAAAGGGTCTAACGAGGATAAGACTACAGGAAGTTTCCAAGATCCTAGGGGCAACTGTGTTACCAAAATGTAACTCCAGGATTTATATATTCGATGAGATCTTAAAGAGAAAGAGCTATGTTTTTTTCTGTAAGTATTATCTCACATGTTCGGAACAAGAACTTTTGGCTTATTTCTAACAGAAAGGAAAATTCTAGTTGTTCTTAAAGAGAAAGGACTGTGATTTTTTCTGTAAGTATTATCCCACATGTTCAGAACAATAACTTTATGTTCACTTCTAACAGAAAACTCTAGTTGTTCCAGCAGATTTCCAGCCTTCCCTCCACCTTTCCTCTTTTATCATTACCTACACCAGTTTATTGTCTTTGAAGTACTTCCAGGATTTGAAAGAGCGTTATAGTTTTAAGAGATATGTTACAACTAAATTTAAGGGCATGAAAATCATATATCCAGATTGGCAAATTCGTGCCGTTCAATCTCAGCGCTTTTTCATCCTCACTTATTCAATTTCAACACTTTAGCAATCTAACATGACATGGAGGAGAATGGAGCTGCTTCCGTTACTAATTTGTGAGGCATGGAAAGAAAATATCGTAGCTAGTTTGTATTATTTCTGGCAACTAATTTCATTTTGGTGAGAATTTAACATCGGAGGTCTATCACGTTAATGAGTGAGATGTGCTTATTCAGTGTAATTTTCTATTATTGACAGAAACTCGTTGCTTCTTTCCCGTGCTTGAGGTCCATGAGAATGAATAAGTTCATGGAAGACTTTCAAATTAAGCATAAACATTATTTTGAACAATTTTTTTTCTAAATGAATAACCTGTGTCTCAGTTATTTGTTACTGTGGTAACAGTTCGTAGCCTTCCTCGGAAGCTCGAATGGTCTGTTTCATCCTGGTTATTTTGCAATATTCTTGCATTTCCAGTTCATAATCCTGGGTCTTTCCTTTTCTCCTTAAAGCCTAAAGGACTTAGTAACATTCTATTAGTTTGTTTCTTTTATCACTTTTTGGTTTTATATTTTAAACTTTCAATTCTTCAAGGTCATCCAAAAGTTTGGGAGAATTACAGTTTGAGCAAAATTAGTATGAACATTAGTGTTGGGCACTTGGGAGATAATTCCGACTTTAATTTTTATGCCATGTAGAACCTTTTTTATTAGGTGATATATTGTTCGCAATATATTGTATCTTGGGTTTTTTTGGAGGTGTAAGCTCCTTTGTGTAGATTTTGTGGTGGGTTTTCCATATTTTAGCAGGGCAAAAGTTGGGATGCAGCACATTTCTCTTTCTAATTTCCCTAGTGATAGAAAATAGCAGTGTTATGGTTAAGCATTCTCAACATTTGAATATCTGTATTATAAGAGCTGCCCCCCACTGGTTTACTGCTAACCTAGTTTCAATTCTCAGCTCATTCTTGTTTGTGTTCTACCTGAGAATCCCCAAAGTGACATGTCCCAAGAGTTTCAACCCCAGTGCAGCGAAAAATTGGGGGGTTTCTGTAAGGAAAAAAACTGCCCATAATTACTTAGTAGTTGGGACTATGGTATGTTATTTCATATGGTGAAAGATATTACAGTTTTTTTTGTTATTTAATTGTTGTCTTTTCTTTTTAGTTTGGCCATTAACTCTGAATGATGTTTTGTGTAAAGTTATGTGCTTCCCTATATGGATGAACTTGAGTGGCCTGTGTCCTCCTAAATGTGCTCTACTACAGACCTGTGAATCTTGATTGACCTTAACTTCTATAATTCATGTTCTTTGTGCAGTTGGTGGGTTTTCAAAGTTTATTTTGGAGAATGGAAAATATATTTTCTCATAAAATAGTCGATTTCTACTTTCTTACCAACCGAAATCAATCTCTTTTAGTTTTATGTAAACGTAAACTATAGATGCATCGAGTCAACATCTCTAAGTCGTGGATGAAACAAGATCATTATACTTCCTATCTACACTGAAAGTATTCTTATCCTATCGACTTTTCCTTCCTTGGTATTATTAGATTGATGGGCTTCACATTTTGTCTATTCATTAGCTCATTTTAATGAGTTTCAATGTCGATAATGTGATCAGTGTTATTAGATTTGTCGACGTCAAACTAAGTTGGAAGTCATATTAGTTTTCTCGCAAAACTGGTCCAATTTGGATGCTGACATGGCACTATATATCTAACCCTGAATCAGCAGTATCTGACTCAATTTCATTTGGCCAATTCAACACAAAATGCATGACTTGGCCGAGTCCACATCAGGGACCATTTTTTATTATTTTATGCAAAACCGGCTTTTAGATTGAGGCGGCCATTTAGAAAATCTTTATATGTAATATAAATAAGCCAAGTCATGTGTGTGTGTGTTTGAACAGTAAGGTTCGCAGTGCCTGAGGGATGGGTGAGTTCTTTTCGGCATACCTGGGAATAACCAAGCAGCATGCCCACTACAGACCCCCAGGTGAGTATTGAACCATGGACCTTGTTCAGCCTGGTTGTCACTCAGGTGAGAACCATTTTGACGTCCTTCAAGTACTGAATATAATTTTGAATATGTTATTTATGTTTTAATTTTTCTAAGCTGGTCAGGTCTGAGCCGAGGCCCGAGTCAGTGTCGTAACTTTGTCAGTATTGAACCATGGACCTTGTTCAGCCTCGCTCACTCAGGTGAGAACCATTTTGACGTCCTTCAAGTACTGAATATAATTTTGAATATGTTATTTATGTTTTAATTTTTCTAAGCTGGTCAGGTCTGAGCCGAGGCCCGAGTCAGTGTCGTAACTTTGTCAGTATTGAACCATGGACCTTGTTCAGCCTCGCTCACTCAGGTGAGAACCATTTTGACGTCCTTCAAGTACTGAATATAATTTTGAATATGTTATTTATGTTTTAATTTTTCTAAGCTGGTCAGGTCTGAGCCGAGGCCCGAGTCAGTGTCGTAACTTTGAGTGTGACAGATTCATGTTTTATTTTGCCATAGAGGGTTTCAGAATAACTGGCAAACTCCATAATATAGGTAGTCACCTCAGATGCAAACATTTTTTTCTGTTTTCTAATTCCAAGCCTTCTTGGCTCCAACAAGAAGTAAATTACATTTTATTAATAACACAAACTGTTATAGTAGTTAGGACCAATGTTGCATGAAGCGAGGAGGAAGTGGGCGCATTTTTGGAAGCAAAGCATCAGAAGTCTCATTTTCCAAAAATCCTCGAAAGCGAAGCGTCCCGAAGTCTCTATAGAATGCCAAATTAGTTGCAGAATATATGAAAGCATGCATACTTGTACATAAACCAAGATAGAAATGGCATCCACAGTATATTAATGATTAATTATTCAAGCATCAACCATCTAGAATATAGATTCTATCAATTACAAACAAATATACAAATTTTTAAGTCATATAATATAAAGTAAACCATTACCTTATGGAATGAAATAGGCTAGCTAGCAACTGTCAACAATAACATGACCAAATAGTTATGATTACAAAATAGGCCATCTACACACTGAATATGAAGACCAAAAGGTCTAGAACAATAAATTGAGCTAGTTGCTAAACACCTAAATACTTCTCTACAGAAGAAATGTTCACCAATTGTGAAAGCGCCCATGTTGCCAAATGTTGTAGCTGTGGGGTAGCATTGCCATGCATGTTCCACCACTCCTTCATAAACAATGTCCCATCATCACTTATATCGAGATCCTCATCACTAGTATCATCCTTCATTCTTCTCCTCTTGTCTAGCCTTTGCCTCTACCTCGATTCTCTAGGGACATTAGTCAACATCGCCCAGTGTTCATCAAAATGCCTAATCCAAGCCTTAAAATATGGTAGAAAAAACTTAACAAGCCTGATCAATGATTCTAGTTTGAGTGAAGGCTATATTTTTGCTAAGGCCATGACAAAGGAGTTCAACAATTAACACTTTGGGTACATATATTAACACCGGGGGAACATATAGGGCTTGGTGCTCTTGAATAGATGTAGATCACACATCCTCATAAATGATAGAATCTAATGAAATGCTGCAATCCCATTGATCCTGAGAACTGTTAAGTCTGAAATCCCATTGATCCTGAGAACTGTTAAGTTTGCTGAATTTTGAATGGGATATGAAATTCTATTTTCTCCATATGAGATCCGATGAGGTTGGAACCACTCTCAAACATCCTGGGTCAATTAATGGTAATGTTCAGAATTTAAATAAAAGGATTTAACATTACCATCTAGGAAGCGTCTAAGGAGCATCAAGGGAGCACCTTGGGAGTGTCCAGGAAGCATTGTTCATCACATAGTGGTTCCAAAATTCCAAGAACCAAGCAAATCCAGCCCGAAGTGCGGTTCTGTTTTTTGGAAGCGCGCTTTACTTGCAGTTCCACACGGTGCGCAATTCCGAGGTCTGGTACATTTTGGGGGCAGGGGGTTGTGCAACACTGACTGGTTAGGACCTTAAGTTGGTGGTTCTTCAAAGTACAACAACCGTCAAATTTTGGTATTTAACTACCAAATGGATGAGAAAGTAATGATATAACATCTACAAATGAGACGAAGACCATTTGAATTACAAAAACACCTACAACAAAAGACATTCATCCATTAGAGAAAAAACAAAGACATATCTAAGGGAGTGAACCAAATTAATTGCCTTAGGGAAGCTTGTCAGAGTCGTTCTCACCTCTATGACATTAAGTGATTGATGTTGATTGGAAGCTCCTACTAAGGCTGTAGCAAATGCGTTACATAAATATTGGATCCTAAAAGACGCAAAAGGATATGAGAAAGACTGCTCCCTATGCGTGATGTCTACTGGAGATGGTACCTTATTAGTTGAATTTTATGTTATTTATCATGAATATATTACTTGCAAAAGATGTTGGAGATGGAATGTACCTTATTAGTTGAATTTTATGAATCATCTATTTATCATGAATATATTACTTGCAAAAGATGTTGATATTACGACCTATAAATTGTTTGAGAAACTTCTTGAATCCGACGAGATGCCTTTGTCAAACAATATATTCTGTTCTATATACACAAAAATTGGTCCTTTATTTTTATCAATGAAGCTTTTTGCTTGCAAGCATGTTGATAGTTAAGATGGTTTCAGCTAATGGCTTCTTCAAGATGTCAATTTGAACTAGATTGGTCTCGAGTATCAAATTTGTTTCAATCTTTGCAATTGAGAGTCCACAAATATGCAGGATCCAATATTGTGTACTCACAAAATTTAGCTAGGCAAATGATTTCATTTGAATGGTTAACCTGATGTCCTTTTGCAAAAAAAACTTGTTTCCCATAAATTAGGCCTTAAATCAAGCAGCAGACCCACTTGGCTTTTGATTGAGCCAACCTAACTTCAGCCTTAAGTTGTCGGACCTAACACTAAAAAGGATCGTCATGTATCATACTAAATCGTAGCTTTAATGGAAATATCTCCTAATATCAGGTACTACTACTAGTGCCTATTCATGCAAATGCGGTACGTTTCTGATTGAACTTTTTTATGGTCATCTCTGTTAAATGTTTGGATCTATTTAAGATTAATTATCAACAATTCTCATTACTAGTACTAATTCCAGTTAATCTCTGTTTGACCTTCTGAAACCCCACATTTTGGATTGCATTCAATCGAGAGACCCAAAGTTTGGTAATATGCTGGGTTAAGTCTTCGAGAACTGAAAAACTTTGGGGCCTAATAATTTGGTTTAGACGTCCAGAGTGATCAGATTGGTTAGGGTTTGAAATATCCTGGTGGAGGAGAATCTTGAACTCATATTCTAGTAATTGAGGGTATAACGATTAATTTATAGATTGCAAATGAGTATTGCTAGCCGTATGATCGAAAAAACTCAGAGAGAACTGTAAGGAAAGGAATAATCAAGGATTGAAGAATGGGAACAAATGGAAAATTAAAGAATTTAGAGGTTGAACATAAATATAGTTGATCAAGGTTCAATTACTCATTTGGCAAACACGTGGGAACTTACTTCTTTGGTTTGGATTTTGTTTTCTGCTTGACTGGGATCAAATATGTTCGGGGTTGAACTATTGAGAGTATGCGCATGCTTGCCGTTCACTTTCCCTTACATTGCAGAGATGTAGGATAGACTGATTACTTACTGTTTTAGGTAGCCTGGGATGTTGGGATCTCTTGACGTTGAGGTTTGCTAAAGGTTCATTCCCTTCTATTGAACCACTGGTTATTTACCACTATTCGTGTTTCTACCCAGCTCAATCGAACCTTTAATATGAACAGCTAGTTGAGGAGCGCAGGAACGGGGGCATCGGGATTTGGTTCTTGGTTTTCACCAGAGAATAATGTAAAATTCTCTGGGGGGAATGACAAGACTAGATGCCCCTGCATAAAAAATCACCAGAGAAAAATCCAAATTTTTATTTACAGTAAACTTACAAAAAAATATGTTGTCGGTGCAGCTAGCGAATCTGACCCAAAAGTTAAATGGTTCGTTGGTGTCGTCGAATGGCTACTGCAACCTCTGCGTGTTTGCGTTCGTGTCCAACTAGCACTTCTACAAGTGGGCATCCTGTGCTTTGAGCTCTGTATTTTCTGCTTCCAGGGTACCAACATTCTTCTGCAAAACTTTTGATGGATACTAAAGCTGTCAGATCTCTAATTTTAGGCAATCTAGCACGGTCTAGGGTTTGCTCAACCCGTAATTATGTGTCTAAAATCCGACTGTAATTTCTCCTATTTTCAGGGATTTAAAACATTTGCATTTGTTGCATCAAGTCTCACACGAAGCATAGCATTTACTTCAGAGGCCTTCATTGTTTCCTCTCTGAAAGGCAATCTTCATTTTCAAGTTCTCGCTCTTCGCTGGGGAATTGTTCACTTTCTAGCTTGTCCTCTGTTCCTTCGAAACGTTTGTGCGACAGGTTAATCCTGATTTTTTATACAGAGTAGCCTAAGTGGGTTTTTAACCTATGTCCAACTCCTGATTTTGCTCAAACACTGCAATTTCCTGCTCCACGTTGGCATTCCTGCAATCACCTTTATCAGTTGTGATGATGATCCATTTGAACTGAACTATATGGTGTCAAATTGTTTGGACATATTTGTGGTAGGGTCGTAGCATCCAATCGCTTTTGCTCCGAAATTAGTGATTTTGCTATTGGGCTACTTTCCACTGTCCTTCAAATACAATTCACCTTCGAATTGGCCAAGAGTTGAACCCACCCGGAATGCTAATAAGATTCCCGCGTGAAGGAATAATTTATTGAAAAAAAAACAACTATTTTATAAAATTGGTAAAGATGAAGGAAATATGGATGAAACAACTTCGACGGAAATTTCGCTTAATTTTATTTCTATTTTTATTTTTTTACCATGGTATAATTCGTTGCAGTAATATGGGCAAGGTTCAAGATCAAACTTATCCCCAACCAGTATAACACCAAAAGTATATTGGATATTCAGTGGTTTGTAAGCCAAATATACCAGGGATTTATGATTTAGCAAACACTAAGACTCTACAAGAGTGAGGAAGCTTACTCAGTGAGCCTTAGCACGACAGGTTAAAGATGCCCCCGGTGGGATTTCAAAGCAGATGGAGGGGATAACATCACATTGTGCCAACCACTCGATCATCCAATGAAAACACTAAATGAATCATCAATCTTCATTTATTAGATTGTATTGGCTCAAAATAGTAGGCCAAGGTCCAAAGGACTATTTAATAAAGGGGTTATTGTCTTCCATAGTGTATTAATCCCTAAAGATGAAGGAAGTTTTAATTAAGGTGCAACATTGTCAATAGCAGATAAAATTAGAGAAAGAATGGCAACTATATGCATTTTTAGAGTCTATTTGAATTTTTAAGCATTCCTCCATGTTAACCTCTTAACTTACATTCACATAACTATAAGATAAATGTCACTTTCCATTAACATAATACACAAATTTTGAGCTAGGTTATTAGATTTGTCTAAGTGAGACTAAGTTGGGAGTCATATTAGTTTCTAGCAACTATAAAATAAATGTCACTTTCCATTAACATAATACACAAATTTTGAGCTAGGTTATTAGATTTGTCTAAGTGAGACTAATTTGGGAGTCATATTAGTTTCTAGCAAAACTAGTCCAACTTGGATGTTGACATGGCACTGTATGTTTGACCTTGACTCAATAATGGTAGTACATCTATGAAATAACTTAATAGTATTTATGTAACACTTCCAACTTCCCAATTGACCTTGACTCAATAATGGTGGTACATCTTTGACCTTGACTTAATAGTATTTATGTAACACTTCCAACTTCCCAATTGATGTGTGTTACTTCTCAACTCAACCACTTAATAGTATTTATGTAACACTTCCAACGTCCCAATTGATGTGCATTACTTCTCAACTCTTCTCAACTCAACCACTTAATAGTATTTATGTAACACTTCCAACTTTCCAATTGATGTGCTTTACTTCTCAACTCAACCTCTCAGATACCATAAAATTTGAATTTTTTGAAATCTATATAGTGGGTTTTATAGGCAAAGTCAATGAAATAGATATTATTAGTATACACAAATTTTGAAAATGAGCCATCAATTATCCATATTTACTATTAAAAGAAACACCATTGCTATGATGTACTTAGAAGGGATAAGATGGGGCACTTAGGTTGGTATCCAAGTGGGGTAATAAATTGTAATGTGGTCATAATCATGGAATAAGTCCACTGTGTAGTTATATGAAATTATATGATAATGAGGGATAGTTGGCATAGGAAGTTTACTCATGAAAAAGTGCAAATATGAGTATCATCATATTGAGATATGTTGGATGTTGTGTATTGCATTTGTACAAATCATGGCTTGTGGAGTAATTCTTTTTCCATATGCAGTGTATGATGGTGTTGTCGTCTTTTAATGTTCTTTCTCTCTCGGTGTTGTAATGTTCTTTCTCCCTTAGTATTGATCTATGTGTGCATCATCTCATTTTTAAAATTTAAAGGTTGTCTTGTTTATTATTCGAGTTCACGAGTTAAGAATCACTACAAGTGGGGTAATAAATTGTAATGTGGTCATAATCATGGAATAAGTCCACCGTGTAGTTATATGAAATTATATGATAATGAGGGATAGTTGGCATAGGAAGTTTACTCATGAAAAAGTGCAAATATGAGTATCATCATATTGAGATATGTTGGATGTTGTGTATTGTATTTGTACAAATCATGGCTTGTGGAGTAATTCTTTTACCATAGGGAGTGTATGATGGTATTGCCCTCTTTTAATGTTCTTTCTCTCTCAGTGTTGTAATGTTCTCTCTCTCAGTAGTGATTTATGTGTGCATCATATTATTTTTAAGATTTAAAGGTTGTATTGTTTATTTTTCGAGTTCACAAGTTAAGGATCACTACCACTTATATTAGAGCTATTTATTCCGCACATAGTAGTGTTTTTTTTTTGCAATTTTTTGAAGGTAAAAAATATGATATTATTCATATTCGTTTTTTAAACACTTTGTTTAGAATCTAGACAAACCAACTATAGGTCTAAGTCATATTTTGAAAAAAAAAATACCCCATTTCAAATGATGATAATAATAATAATAATAATAATAATAATTCATCAAATTGGAGTGATGATAAAAGTAGAGATAGTTAAGGGCTTATGCTATCACATGGAATGCAAAAAAAAATCTTTAATATATTAATAATAATAATAATAATTCATCCAAATTAGAGTGATAAAAGTAGAGATAGTTAAGGGCTTATGGAGATCACATGGATTGCAAAGAAAATATATTTTAATGGAGTGCCCAATTTTTTGTCAAACTAGTAGTAACAAATGCAAAATGAAATTTTGTACTTGTAGTCATGAAAGAGATTTCCAGCAATATTTAGGAAGTTATGATCACCCTAATCACACAAAGGAACTCCATTGAAAAGTAAGTGGTTTTATTCAAAACCCTAGTTTTATTTTCATATTATTGTGAAAAATTTGTATATGATTGGAACTCCATTGAAAAGTGGGTGGTTTTATTCAAAACCCTAGTTTTATTTTCATACTATTGTGAAAAATTTGTATATGATTGGAAAATTTTGATGGTCCTAATAGATGGAATATCATTACTAAAAAAATCTATTGTTTTGGAAAAGCTAGCATGAACATAAGAGATGAAATAGTGATGTGCCGTGACTTAGTTTACTCTCTGAAAATAATCAAACTTCCAAATGAAGAGTAATCTATTGTTTTGGAAAAGCTATATTTAGCGAGTTATGATCACCCTAATCACACAAACGAACTCCATTGAAAAGTAGGTGGTTTTATTCAAAACCCTAGTTTTATTTTTATATTATTGTGAAAAAATTGTATATGATTGAAAAATTTTGATGGTCTTAATAAATGGAATATCATAACTAAAAAAAATATATTGTTTTGGAAAAGCTAGCATGAACATAAGAGATGAAATAGTGATGTGCGGTGACTTAGTTTACTCTCTGAAAATAATCAAACTTCCAAATGAAGAGTAATCTATTGTTTTTGAAAAGCTATGTTTAGGGAGTTATGATCACCCTAATTGCACAAAGGAACTCCATTGAAAAGTAAGTGGTTTTATTCAAAACCCTAGTTTTATTTTCATATTATTGTGAAAAAATTGTATATGATTGGAAAATTTTGATCGTCCTAATAAATGGAATATCATAACTAAAAAAATCTATTGTTTTGGAAAAGCTAGCATGAACATAAGAGATGAAATAGTGATATGCGATGACTTAGTTTACTCTCTGAAAATAATCAAACTTCCAAATGAAGAGTAATCTATTGTTTTGCAAAAGTTATATTTAGGGAGTTATGATCACCCTAATCGCACAGAGGAACTCCATTGAAAAGTAAGTGGTTTTATTCAAAAGCCTAGTTTTATTTACATATTATTGTGAAAAAATTGTATATGATTGGAAAATTTTGATGGTCCTAATAAATGGAATATTGTAACTAAAAAAATCTATTGTTTTGGAAAAGCTAGCATGAACATAAGAGATGAATAGTGATGTGTGGTGACTTAGTTTATTCTCTGAAAATAATCAAACTTCCAAATGAAGAGTAATATATTGTTTTGGAAAAGCTAGCATGAACATAAGAGATGAAATACTGATGTGTGGTGACTTAGTTTCCTCTCTGAAAATAATCAGACTTCCAAATGAAGAGTAGGAAAAAGTATATTTATATAGATGATTTGATAACACCAAGAATGACATAAAAAAAAAACTAGAGGTTCTTTTCAGTGACAACTTTTTACAATAGGTTCATGAATGTCTTTAGTAAGAGAATGTAATTGTTTCAATAAATCCTTGTAGCAAGCACAATTTCATTAATATTAACATGTCTAAAAAATTACAAGTTCCAACAAAGTACATAGTTCTACAAGCACAATTTCATTAATATTAACATGGCTAACAAATTACAAGTTCTAACAAAACATATCTAAAGTACATAGGTTGAGAGTGAGAACGTTCAAATTTTTAAAGTTCAAAGGTTGTTATAGATAAATATGTTTTGTATTTGGATTTCTATGTTATAGACATGGAGGATGTGGATATTGTTTTGGGATATATTTGGATGGACTCAATTAATACAATCAATGTTAATGTGCAAAAAAGAAGTTTATGAAGCTTTTCTACATGAAGAAAATATTACAATGAAGGATATGTATATTGTAATTAAACCAACATCGATCCATCTTAAGTATGGATCTAACATGAGCCGAGATGGATCAAATTTCTTCACGTGCAAACTTCTTTAGAGTGCAACATACAATGTTATTTTTCATTGTTTAAATTTTATTTTTGAATGCTAACTATACAAGCTTTTTTTTTCATGATATATTACATAATTTCTTTTAAATGATATATATAATATATATATATATATATATATAGACACACACACACACACAATTTATTACTGAATTAAATGAATTTTTTTATTATTAATATATTTTTAAGAATATGTCAATATTAATTCGTATTAAAATATTTTATTAATAACCCATTATGAATATTTTTTTACACAAAACATTGAAATATTTTATTTTAACATTTTGTTTTCTATGTATAGATATATATGAAGTTGATATCGACATAAATTAGTTGCATAGATCTTCAAATAGTTTAGTTAACATAGATCTTCAAATAGTTTATTTTAATATCTGATTGAAATATTTTTGAAAAGTATAAGATTTAAAAATCTTATTGACACATTTTTAACTTCTAATTACTTTACATCATATTCATTTATTTTTAATTAACCGATATTATTTTTCTATTTAGAACACAATTATGAGACGAGCATACATTCTTATACATTCCCCTCATATTGGGCTATAGAATGAGCCTCTCGACTCAACAAGGGTGATCTAATAGGGTAGATGAAGAAGCCAAAGAAATAAAACTAATTACAATACCTATTAACACATTATATAAAGAGTTTGCGGTTGATTTAGAAGAAAAGTCTATAGTAGCGCATGCTTCGTGCTGAAGAAGGAGCTCTGAGACCACTTGTAGTGAACCTTGATAAATAAGAGATAGGCAATAAACTTTTAATTTAAAAAATATCAAAATGCATTTGCACCATAAACAACACCAACACCAAGAATGTATAGAGAACCCCTAAAATAGGATGGCACTATCAAATAATCTTTATGGAAGGAATCACTCCACAAGCCATGCTTTCTACAAAACAATAATACTCATGTGCATTTATACTTCCTCATGAATATTAATGTTTATTATTTTATTGTTTCACATAACTACATAGTGGGCTTATTCTATGATAGTGAGCTTATTCCATGATTATGACCACACTACATTCATTATCTCCCTTGGATGCCTCCCTAGGTACCCTATAATATCCTCCATGTTTACGCTACAATTTCATAAAGGAGTATTATTCTAAGTGTTACAACTTATACAAAATCCCTTTAACGACAAAATCCAACTCTTCACAAGTTGAAGCCTATACATTTTATAGGTGCATTCTTATATATTGAATTCTTCTGGGTTGTTATTTAACTACAAGTGTAGTAAAAAAGTGATTTACTAGTTCATGGTTTAAGTGTTTTCCAAATCTTGTGTAGTTAAAAAGTGATTTATTAGTTCATGGTTTAAGTGTTTTCCAATCTTATTATAGTCAATGCTTCAAAACTAGGATTTTGTTTTGAATTGCCTAGCTCCTACCATTGGCAATCCCCATCTTCCATATTGCACTAATTGATTCTCTATCCAAGTGGCATCATGTATATATTTTTATCTATGAGGTCAAAACCAACATGCATTTACCATAAATGAAGAGGCCAACAAGCCCCAACTACACTAGTTGACTTTCCCTTCAGTCAACTTTGGTCGCTTCTCTATGCTCCCCAAAATAAATGAAAGGGCCAACTCTTTGATTTTTCAACTAATTTCTATTCGAGTGTTTCAAAAGAAGCCAACCATTATGACAATTTTGAAAAGTGTAGCTTGAATCCAACTATGAATGTTTTGGCTTTTTACTTGTGTGGTGTTGTTAGCTTGGAGGCTTTCATTCTTGTGCACTTAATGTTAAAAAATTGTTTAGTTGTTGCAGTAGTTTCTATTTCTTTGTGGCATCTATCTTGAGGGATGTTGATTTTTGCTACATTTTGCTTGTGACTTGGATGATCTAATCCATCCCTTCACTCAACTAATCAATTTCGATATACTTTCCATATTGTTTTGTTGAGGTCACAAATTGCTTTACACCAATGGCATGGGTTATTATTCAAAGACAAGGCATAATTGAACTTCTCTGTGTGGATTGGTATTGTCCTCTAGGTTAAGGTCTGGAAACTTTGGCACTTGATGGGCTTTGAAAGGGTTCTATTTTACCTATTTCATTAATATGATTGGTTTAGCTAGGGATATGGAGGTGTTTTTTTAGGTTAACCTTTCAATGTTCATCCATAAACTCAAATTTAGCGCATGAAACAATTCATTAAATTAGTTTGAAAAGATCAATTCAATTAAACATATGTAAAATAAATAAAAGGTTATCACTATCAATATTTAATTTCAAAAGAAGTAGAGAATAAGCATAACTAAGTCTAGATGATTCCAACCCATCAAAAATTTAATAAAATATCTTGCTAGCATCGCAATAATGAAATATAAATGACAAATAAATAGTCAACATCATAAACAATAATCCTTACTTGAAGCATCAATCATTATCAATAGTCATAAACATCCAACAACAAATGAAGCTCCAATGATATAAGTAGAATTGTGGCTCCTTTAAAGCTTCTTCATTAATTAAAAAAAAATCAATTCAATTTAGAAAATCTCCAATTTGAAACCCCCTACTTTTCCATCGTGGCGGTTCCCTTTTTATGACAAATATTTAAAAAAAAATAAGCAAAGTAAGAGATATCTACAGTGTCACAGGTAAAAGATAACTAAATTGTCACTTTGGTGATCTTAGGGTATCAACATTAGTGTTCTCCTTGTTCCATGAATCCCAATCAGAAAACAATTCCTCGCACTTCTAGCAATAAGGGTGCTTGTGTTGATCTGTTGAAAGACTCAACTTCACCTCACTTTCTCTAATCCATATGATGTTCTTGTCCACTTTTGGTGTCGATTGTCCCTATTTGTCTTTCAGTCTTATGTGATTCACAACAAAATTCTGCATATGACTTTTCTTTGTTGTCATGATGTTTCCAACGCCTTATTGGTGATCGTTAGTGATATGCTTGCATTCATATTTTACTTCATGGAATGGGAAAAATTCTTGGTAGGTGAAGCTTGGCCATAGTGTTGACCTTATTTGACATCCCTTTGTATGTTGACCACTCCTCTGCCATGTGTTCAATTGGATCTTCTATTGATTCAACCCAATAACAAGCAATGAAAATCATCTTATTGAGACTTTCTTGACCTTTGGTCAAGAATTTAATCCCATATTCATTTTCCCCTTTCTCCCTTTGTCTCTCCTGGATGAAATTTCTTGCAGTGTGTTCTGGATCCTTTTTCCTTCCACTGCAAAACTTCTTTGTGAGCCGATGAAAACTGCAAGGTCTCTTCTTCAAATTCAAGAATACTACGCACATTCCTTTAATTGAACTTGTGTCAAGAAAAAATAAATGAGTTAATCATAATATGAAAGTTGCAACAAACTGCAAAACATAAGCATAATGATTCTTACCATGGGATCAACTAGACTTTTGAAATTTCACTTGGTTGTTGGGCATGCAATGGAATATCCTGGCTCTTTGTAGAGGCTACAATTGGTTTTCCTCTTTCTCCTATAAATACTTCTTGCTATAGAAATTAGGATAAATAGTGTTCTATGGGTTTTAAAGACCAAAACATCCCATCAATGCCATTCATGACAAGATCTTGTTTGGATTATGGTCGGCCATTAACATATTTTCCTGCGGGCATTGTCATGGTACCAAAAAAATTTCGTTGATAATTGGGGAAGCCATGAGGCATGTTGGTGTAGGGGGATAAAGAAGTCATTAGAGGTATAATCACAAGTCTCATGAATTATAAAATTTTACTACTCATGGAGGATTCAATCAGCCATCGACAAATTCCATTGTGTCATATCGATCTTGACGAACCAAATATCATCAACTACTAACTGATTGAATGATAATTAGGTGCGAAAAACATTTTGTTGAATGCAATCTCATGATTGACCATCAATGGAAACTTTAGCATGACCCTTGAAATATTGCTAACAGTCGATGGGATCATAAAGGATTGACAAAAAATAGTGCGTTGTTAATATCGTTGATGACTGATGGCTTCATTGACCACTGAAAATGTCAAATGTCAAAACTTGTGATCCATTAAATGTGGTCGATGGCCGTTGGCATCATCTATGATCAATGGATTTTGTTGTGTGCTAGTTAATGCAACCTATGGAGTTCCGTCAACCGCCAATGGGATTGGTGGTTTTCTAAGGACACCATACTTCATTCACTTGGGAAATTCTGAGATCAATCCCACAAAACAACTTATTCGTTGACTTATTTATGACCAAAACTAAAAGGTAATGTTAAAGAAAAATATTGTAGTGGTACCCCAAATTTATTGAAATGAATTAAGTAGTCAACAAATGTTGATTTATTGGAGAACTTTAGTAATCTTTGGTTTACTTTCACAGTGCATATTTTGTTCAATAATATTGACTGAGGTGTTGACAATATTCAAAGCTTATTTGAAAGGAAGATGAGCTAGAACACTTTAACCAAATTGTCATGGGGTTTATCTTGAAATCCTTCCTTCTTTCAATATGGTCCTTAACCATCACAATCTTGAAGATTTCATGAAACTTTCTCTTGTTGACACAGTGCTTTAAGTGACTCCCACTCAAGCTTTTTCTCATTGTTGTTGCTCTGCTTCAGGTGAGCATCCATAGCCCCAACAGAGTCATCTCAATACCATAGAACTTGTTTCATTGTTAGCAAGAATCCATAGTGTTGAAAAGATATATGAATTTCCCCATCAATAAAGCATTCCTCACTTATTATTGTGTGTGTGTGTGTGTGTGTGTGTGTGTATATATATTAATCATGAGATCATGCAATACATTTCTAGGGAACGTATCTATGAATAACGAGATTTACTCGTTTGTGGTAAGTGTTTTCTAGAACCTTTACAAGAGACGAGTACCAATCCATCCTTATAATTATGATTGTTACACCTTTGCAACACCTCATACCCTTTTCATGAATTTACCTCCATGACAAGAAAATTTGATTTGTTTCAACCCTCACATAAAGTACTAAGGAAGTCCTTAGAGCTTGGTCTTCAACTTATGATCTTAATGTAATGAAACCAACTCACAAAAAGATAGAAAGAATAGATCAATGCCTTAGAAATAAGCCTCTTTGAGGGGAAAACCTCCTTTACACTACACAAATGAACAATTCTTGGATGATACAAAAGTCAAGACCTCCTTTCTATATATAGGAGTCTAAGGGGTCATAATTGATCCAGGTGGATGTTGGTGGCCACCCACCTATCCCATTTGGACCCCCACAATTGTCTCTTTCAGCATTTTCAGTTTCCTTAATTGTAGCACAACTTACTATTTTTAGCAGTTTTTCGGGTCCTGAACTTCCGGAGCCATTTTGAGGCCCTAAACGATGTTTTTTGGGGAATCCGAGGGCAACATGGGTCCATGGAATGGACCATGTTGCCCATTCCAACAATGATAGTGCTCGAATAGGTTTTTCTAATGAGCTATTGTACGCGTCAAACGGAGATCATATGCTAAAGTTACGACCCCGGGAAGTTGATGTACCAATTTACCCAAAACGGGGCCCACAATTTGGCGTTTCATCTTCTAAGGTCGGTTTTGGAATGTGAAGGGTTTTCCATTGTTTCTCAATAATAAATAGGCCTTCGAGCCTCATTGTAACACAAGTTCGGAACAGTTCAGAGACATGTAGTCGCACATCTCTTCTCAGAGATAAGCTACCATCGTCCTAGCTGATTTATTTCCAATTCTGGTTGTAAGCATATTTCGGTATTTTTCCATTAATGAAATGAAGTGTTATTTCCGCTGCATCTCTTTATTCATGGTTATCGCACCTCT
>APFE031697604.1:239770-253251 GCA_000404065.3 Pinus taeda
CGGTGAAGTTTAAAGCAAAATCCTTTGTTACCTGAGCATGGCCACCCTGTAGCTTCTTACAGAAATTCCAACAGCCGGCATCCTTGAAGGCTTTCTTCACACCCTCATCTCTTAATGCTAAGTCTAAACCTTTAGGCTCTGTTCTCTGACATTTTCCAGACCGGTGTTCTCTCCTCTCCATCTTGCCTTTGAAATCTTCGCACTGACAATGAGCAACAGCTTCAACTGGAATGGTAATTCAATCCATTTTTGGCTCAGCCTCGCTTGTAAACAGGCTCACTTGAAAGCAGCTTCACGTGCAAACTCACATATAATCATCACACGGGCTGGTCACTTATGTATCATTCACAATCATCATAAAGATCCATGCATAGTAAAACTCATTTGAATTAATACTGATGCACATGTTTGCAAATCTATTAGTGGAGTGATGGTTAATGAGCGTTTGGGAGGTACGAAAAACTGACATGAGAGGACGGAAATGGTGACTCATTAACGGACTTGACCCTTTTAGAAATATTCGCTGCAAAACGCACAAATCTGCGATTTCGCAGCGTGATTAGTTTTGAATTTTCATAATGCGCTGCGAAACAGCTTGATGGTGACGCTACGAAATGGCTAAACAATAATTATGCAGCGAAACTAACCAATAAGAGACTGCACTACGAAATTACAGAAAGGATCGGTGACATGGATTAGACAAGACATGTCTTATGAAAGCATGATGGTGGAGGATGACCGATAGGATTAGAGTACACTTTACATCAAACATCTTTAAAGCTTCAACCCTAAGTAAGAAACATAGACTAAAAACAATTTAACACCAACTTTAGGCATTGAACTTGGGCAAAGGGTTATATACAAATGTTTACAGTTCTAAGTGATAACACTTTGCATGTCATTTGGTTCAGCCTGAATTTCTTGCAACAGTTTGATAGTAGGTATGCCCAAAGATGAAGGAAATCTGGCTTCCATGCCATATACAAGTTCATAGGGGCTCATCCCGATGGATTTTTTGGTGGACAGTCGGTCTGCCCATAGGGCATTGGTGAGCTTTCTATGCCAGTTCTTTTTGTTTTCTTCCAACATCTTCTTTATGATATTGATGAGGCTCTTGTTGGAAGACTCGGCCAGGCCATTACCTTGCGGGTAATAGGCTGTGGAGTGACCTAAGGTAATGTGGTATTTGTGGCAAAAGTTAATGATTTTCTTAGATTTGAAAGCAGCAGCGTTGTCGGTAATAATTTTCTCCGGGCAGCCAAATCTAGAAAGGATGTTGTCCTCAAGGAATTGGATGATGGTAGAGTCACTGACTTGCCTACACGGGATGGCTTCAATCCATTTGGTGAAATAGTCGGTGGCTGTTAGAATCCATTTGTGTTGGCCTGAGGAAGAGGGATGGATTTCTCCAATGAAGTCAAGACCCCATTGTTGAAAAGGTTTCTCGGTTGAAATGGGATTTAGGGGAAAGGGCAATAGCTTTCTCTTTCCTTCAAAGATTTGGCACTTGTGGCATGAGGCAGTAAACTTCTTCACATCTGCAAATAAAGAAGGCCAGTAATAACCAGCCCGTAAGATCTTGTCCGCCGTGGATTTCCAATATAAGTGTCCTCCACAGTCACCTGCATGAAATTCTTTCATGATGCTGTTAGTTTCATTTATAGTTAAACATTTAAGAAAAACACCTTCATAATTTTTCCAAAACAAAGCACCATCTATGACACAGAAATTTGATGATTTCATCCTTAAAAATATTTTATTGGTTCTGGACAATCCTGGGGGAGCGCACAGGTTTAACAATAAAAAGCAAATATCAGCGTACCAAGGGGACTGTATGAAGGTATCACTGATCTGTGGAATCGCCAGCTCCGATTCATCGTCCAGTTGATTAATGTCTAATGCTTGGAAGTTTGTTTCAGCCATTAGCTTGGCTAGTCCTTGTCCTTTTACGAGCTTGGTGGGCTTTATCTCAATGTCGTATTCAAGGATGCTAGCAATCCATTTGCCTCTTCTGCCTTCCAGTCCTTCTTGAGTTAGTATATCCTTTACAATAGCATTAGGGACATATGCGATCACATGGGAGTACAGGATGTAAATTCTGAAGTCTTTGATGGCTTTGACCAGGGCGTAGGCTTGCTTCTCCATAATCTGAAATTTTAGGGTTGCGTCTCTCAAAGCTCGGCTGAAGAAAGCAATCAGCTTCTCGTTGCCCTGATCATCTTTCTGCAGAAGGACCGCAGCTATAGTGTGTTCAGATGCGAAGGGAAAGATGATAAAATCTCTATCAAATTGAGGACTAGTGAGGACAGGTGTTTGAGTCAGGGCAGTCTTTATACTCTCGAAAGCCTGCTTGGCCTCAAGAGACCATCTTACCTTGGCGTCCTTTTTTAGCATGTTACTCAATAGCCTTACTAGCTTGGCTAAATTTGGGATAAATCTCCTCAGGAAGTTGATCTTTCCGAGGAATGCTTGCAATTCTTTTGTGTTTCTTGGGTAAGGGATTTGGAAAATAGCTTGAATTCTTTCTGGGTCAATTCTGATCCCATCTTTTGATATTATATGCCCTAAAAGCTTGCCTTCCTCCAGGGCAAACAGAGACTTCTTAGGGTTCAAGGAAATGCTATATTTCCTGCATGTGATGAAAATTTGCCTTAAGTGCTTAAGGTGCTGTCAATCGGATTTGGAAAATGGGGTCAGGTCATCCAAGTAAACTACAAGGAAATCGTGTATCTCTTTGGCAAACGCAATATCCATTGCCCTTTGAAAGGTAGCGCCAGCATTTTTCAGCCCAAAAGGCATTTTAACGTACTTGAACGTTCCCCAGGGTGTGGTAAAAGCTGTTTTGTCCTGATCGTCTAGGTGAACAAGGATTTGATTAAATCCTGAGAATCCATCTAGTAGAGAAATCCTAGAGGAACCCACTACTCTTTGCAAGATATGATCCATTTTGGGCAACGGGTAGTGGTCCTTTAGAGAGACCTGGTTTAAATTTCTCAAATCTACACACAGTCTTATCTCTCCTGTTTTCTTTCTGGTGGGAACTAAGTTAGACACCCATTCCAAGAATCTAATGGGCGCAATGATGCCGCTTCAAACATTCTTTTTATTTCTTTTTCAATCAAAGGAAGAAGCATGGGGTTGATTCTTCTGAGTTTTTGTTTGAACGGTTTCTGATTTGGTCTTAGGGGAATGGTATGCTGGATTACTGAAGTGTCATAGGACTTTAAGTCCTCATAACTCCAGGCAAATACATCTTGAAATTCTTTGAACAAATCCACATATTTCGGTTTTTGGTCAGGAGGCAGATTTTTGGATAGTTTAATCATTCTGGGATGTTCTGTTGTTCCTATGTTGTGTTCTTCTATGGCGGCATTCAAAGGTTCCATCTTTGGTTTTTTGGCCACATCGTTGTCATCAAACATGTCTTCCAATGGAGTTAGGCCGGCAGGCAGAACATTTCCTTTTAGTTCAATAAACTCGTCTTTTACTTCGGCTGCCTTATGTGAACAAAGCTGTTTCAGTTGCCCTATGTTTGTAGTGTCAAAAATAGTTGGGATTAGGATTTGTTTAGCCGTGGTAGATGTTAGGGTCAGGCGGTTTTCTTCTGCTAACTGTTGTGATTCGGCTATCGCATCCATGTCAAAGTTGGGGTTAGAGAATTCGTCTTCCAGAGTCAAAAAGCTGTTAACCTGGGCATCATCTTGGAATACCTGCCAATTCTCGACATTGTTAGGGACTGAAGGTCTGCGTTTTATTTCAGTAGTGAAGTGGTGACTCGGTCCAAAGGGAAGCCTACATGTGCTAGCGAAGGTGGCTAGGCTATGGGCATGAATATTATGATCTCATGCAATTTTGGCCAGCTCAAAATTACTGAAGGCGCTAAGCAATTCGCTGGCAGCGGCTCTGTAAGCTCTCATTCTACTATCATTAGCGACAAAGTTGCCCTTTATCTGTTGTATGATCAGATCTGAATCACCTAGGATGGAAATGGTGGTAGCTCCCAGGGTTTTGAGCAACTTGAGACCTAAGAGAAGAGCTTCATACTCCGCCATATTGTTTGTACATCTAAAATTGAGTCTATAGGCATGGCCTTGTGCGTGATTCTCGTGAGTATTGTAAATCCACACTCTAGCCCCTGCTCCTAACTTGTTAACTGCACCATCAAACTCTAAATACCATGTGGCTTCTCGTCTAAGGTGTGCATTGGGAATTCGAGTGGTATGTGGAGCGGATGAGCTGGTGATTTCTGTTTCGGGATTTTCTTCTTGCCCTGCGTTGGTTGCCTTGGCTGTTGGGACAATTTCATGGGTATTGGCCACTGATCTCTTGTTGACATTGGTTCCTTGCTCGAGAGAGGACGGCTTGTCGTGAATTGGAGGGCTTGTGTCATCATTAAACAAAATAAAAGAATCCATATCAGAATGGATTGAGTATATTGGAAAATTTTGGGGTTTCTCCTCGCTACTTACCACATTCTTCATTAATGTTTCCCTATAAAGTCTCTTCGGTTGTCCAAATACAGATATGGTGGCGTAAGAGAGGTCGTGTTGAAAAGATCCTTGCAATTTTGCTCCCCACGATCTGGATAGCAGCATGCCGTATTTTGTGGGAATGTCAGAAACTACTACGTCCATTAAGATTGTCTTGTTGGGAAATTGGACTAGGGAGACACAAAGGTCTTTAATTAGGCCTAGACATTTGACCTGACATGAATCAAACGAATACAGATCTTTATAGGGTCTGGTGACATCGAGATTCAACCTTTCCATTACAGCTTTGGGCATGATGTTATGTGAGGCGCCTGAGTCAAACATAGCATTGTGCAGTACCTTATCATGTATGTGCAGGCTGACATAGAAAGGTGGAACAGGTCCGTATGTTGTTTTTCCGTCAACTTCTGGCCCGAACAGTAGTTCAGGGGGGTCATCTAAAACGTTCACATCATCCCTAACTTCCGGCAATTGAAGAGATTTTTGAATTTGTTGTCTATATACATCATGCTTAGCCAGTTCTGAGAGGGGAATGGAGATCTTGAGTTTTCCAATTTCTATTTCTAAACTGAACGATTTTTCCACTGGGTTTTGGGCATTGATAGTGGTGAACTTTTCTTTTTCAGGCATACTCTCTCTATTTTCTTTTGGAGCGTCAGTGTCATGGTGTATGACCGTCTGTGGTATCTCTGTTCTGGGAAGATTTTTGGGAATGCTCTTTAGATCTTTTTCCGGATGGGAGGTGGGCAGAGGTTGCTCAATAGAACCATGTGTATCTGTTACATCTTCCACAATAACCTGATGAGGATTTGGGACATGGTTGTCAACTGGTTGGCTGTTAGTTATCTTCCCTTTAGCTTTGTTGTGATGTTTGCTATCGTTTGTTTTGCTAGGTGGAAGAACATCGACAGTCCGTGTTCTTAGTTTGTATTACTTATGTACCTCGTATATAGCAGTGTCATATCCTTGTTTAAAATCAAAGGACTCACCCGATTTGGTGCGGAATTGTTCTGTATCAAGGTATGGTCGGTTTTCTTCCGTGAGGAAGGTTTGCTGTTCGCTTTCTGAATCAATGAGGTTCATTAGGGTCCCGTCTGTGTGCTCAGCGGATGTAGATGCCTCAACATAGTTTTCTTGAAAAGGAGGTCTAATGTCGTGATCCTGACTGGCCCTACCCACGTTAAAGTTTTGGGTCTTTCTGAAGTTTGGGTTCCTTGTGGCATTGGGCTATTGACCTTCCCATGAATTTTTCCTCTCAAAATTGTCTAATCTGTCTCCCAGCTTGTTCATGCTACAAACGACCGCATCTAGCTTCTGCTCGAAAGAGGAGGGTTCTTATTTGAAAGTGGTTCTTCTCTCAGTTCTAGTTCTGTTTCTTTTAGCGATTAGATTTGCTTCCATGTTCACTACAGCGTCTTGCATTTCTGCGAGCCTTTGAGGGGCTCTTTCCTTTAATTGATACGCCATCTCGGCATCAAAACCATTAGGGAATTGTATAATGCGAGGTCGGGTGGAGGTCTTAAATTTGGTGGTATTGCATTGTAAACATTGTTAAATTTGGCGCAGTAATCCAGAACAGCATCCCCAGGTCCTCTCTTGATAGTATCATACTCGGATAGTATGTGCAGGGGGTCCTTCTTTTTCTCCCATCTGTTAATGAATGTCTGGTATAAGGCTTTCGGGTTTAGTATAGAATTAGGTGGAAGTGCCCTAAACCAGGTTCTGACATCACCGGTCAAACTTTGGACAAAGATCTTCATTCTTACACTCTCATCATCTATCTCATAACTCTCGAAATAATCCTGCATTTTCTTTGTATGTTGTAGGGCAGTGCAAGAGGTTGTGCCATCGAAATAAGTGATTTTCGATTGGTAGTCCTGAGGCATAGCCCCGGGATTAGCAGGTAATTGTAATGGTGCATATCTAGCCATGATGATGGGGATGAGCGGAACACCTAAGGCGACGGGGATTACAGGGATAACAGGGGAAGAAGGAGTAGTAGAGGTGGTAGGGATATGGGATAGAGGTGTAGTGGAGCTACTTGGAGGAGGGGGTGATGAGCCAGGGGAACTTGGGGTCGACCGGAATAAAACTTTGACAGGGGTTGGTACAACAATTGGCTGAACTGTTTCAGGACTAACAGGGGTTTGGCAATCTTTTTGTTTCTGTTTTCTGATGATTTTGGGAATTAGATTTGGATTTTCAATGACAGGTGGGTTGTTTGGGTCAGGATTTGATCATGTATTATGCGTTTGTTTCTTAGGAGCCAACTTCTAATATATCTTTGGAAGTTTTCTAAAAAATGCAACAACACAGGTCGACCGAGCCTTTCACAAGTCGATTTCTTCCTCTGTAAAGTTGCAGACTCGTTTCATTAATTTATCCGAGGAGGTCCCCAGTGGAGTCGCCATTATGTTATCACTCAGGTTGTCCCTAGGCTCCTAATAGGGATACGGTCGAGGTAACCACAAACCAATCTTTGGATTGCAGGTTCTAGCCCACCTGCAATCGGAGAGGGCTCTCTCTTTATGATTCAACTCTTGTTGATGATTTTAGGCTAGCTTTCTGGCTTCAAGGGAGTGTTGTTTGTGATTGGATGAAAGGTAGGATTCTCGAACAAAGAGGCAAGGTGAGGTGTGATAAGTTTCGAACCATTGGGCATGGAGTCACGGATTGAGGCTTTCTTGCGATTTCTTGGTCACAAGGGGATACAGAGCGGGATAGCCACACATGATACAATTATCAATCAGCTGAAAGTATGGTAGGAAAATCAGGGATGAAAGGAAAAGGAGAATCATTTCATCATGCTGACAAAAGAGGAGAAATGGATGAATGGGATCTAGGAGCAATTAAGAATTCCTAAACATGCATTCATATGTGAAAGAAACAGCGTAAACAAGATCATTTAAGTATACATGCTCATAGCTATTCCTGAAGAAAACATCGAGAAATACAGAAATTGAACTTAAGGTGTAATGAAACAAATCTTAAGTTATTATTTTTTCCTGCAATTTAGAAGGCGGAACGGTGGTAAAAAAAAACATAAAAGTAAACAGAGGAGAGAAACACTTATTGGATCACGTAGAAGCACAGGAATTCCGTAATCATTCCTTGGCCAAGAGAAAACATCAAGTAGTTTCGCAATCCATGCTTTCAGCAATCTTTGATTATGGAAATTATGACAGTTACAGTGCGAGTCTCTGCTCGGAGAAAATGATGGAAAGGAGACTGACCAACTACTACTACCAACCAACCAACCCCTCACAATATTTTTCAGGGTGGTATTTATAAGCAAAATATCGGAAAGACATCATTACAATTGACCTAAACAGGTCTGCTAGAAGACTCTTCAAAAATCTAAGTGTCGTTGGAATTAAATGCAAGTAAATCTTTTCGCTGCGCTAGGGGCAGCTGAGTCAGAAAAGGTGACAATGTGGCCCTTGGGGGCTGGATGCGGTGCTGCTGGAATGATTGTGCTTTGGGAACTGCAGTTCTGCTCTGGTGTGAGTTAAATGTGCAATAATTATGATTTGAGAGTTTCAAGTGGCTTCGCCCTCTTTCCATGAATCTGCTGGAAGGTATTAAATGTTCTCCTGCTTCGGGCCACTGCTCAAGATTTTCACTGATACTCTTTGCCGCTACATTGATGGCTTCCGCTGTCGACTGATACTCTTTGACACGCTTGATGCCTGATGATTTGTTCTGATACACTTTAAACCCTGTCATTGATCTGCTGCTGTCTTTAAACCGGATCATTTTGGCACGATCGGGCGATTTTAGGGCTTTTCGGCGCACAAGGGGCTAAGAAATCAAAAGATTCCCTGAAGATTCCTCGAAACGGCCTATTTCCCGTAGCGATGCACGATTCGCGCTAATCGTGCATCGAAAACTGCCTCTGTTTCTTGTTCTAGAGCTCCGAAGTGCGATTTTTCTTCTTGCGCGAAGTTTCGGCTTTCTGGCTGCTAACGTCAGCATGACGTCGGATGTACGACGGATGACGTCAGCTGTGGTGGGTCCCTGGTACAGAATGATATGGTGAGGTGCTAACACTGGAGGTAATGCGATGAATTAGCTTCGATGCGATCGCAATATCGCATCGGCGGGGAATGGAGGGTGCTTATGTTGGGCATTTGGCGCTTGCGACTGCCGACATCACGATATCGCATCGGGTGGTGACAGATGGGTCATAACTTGCACGGAGAGGAAAGTGCGATCTTGCGATGCGATCTGGCTTTAAGGTTCTGTGGAGTGTAAGTTTTGGGCAGAAAGAGCAATTAGGTGGGTGCGAAGGGCATTTTGAGGTTTCGGAAGGGGTCCGATTACTGAGAGGGATTTTATACTCTGGAAGGAGTCCATTGTATCTGGGAGATGGTTTGAAGGTCAAGGGTTCTTACTTAGTTTCGGGTAAACTGAGCAATTCCTGGGGGTGCTTATGGTTATATTTCAACCAGGGGGAGGGATATGTATATAGGGGATGATTTGCATAGTATTAGTAGGGGGATGGGAAAATATAGGGAGCTAAATAATAATGTTAGTGGTTAATATGGAGGTAGTAAGAAAGCGCTAAGTTCGAGAGACCTTAGGCTGTTACAAGGGGGTAGGACCATTCTTTAGAGAAAGTATGGAACAACTTTGAGTGAAGCAGATCTTTACTCAAGCTAGTGTTATGAAAATGATGTAATTTAAGAGGTGTCAAGCAGATCTTGACCTCTTTTGGGGAAGTTAGTTAATGATTGGGGAAAGCAGAGAAGGGGTGTTAGTTATACCTCTTTTGAGCTTCTCGCATAGAATTTCTTGCTGATTGTGTCCTAAATGAGATGACACCTGAAAGTCTGGAACTGATCAGCAATTAGGATTCAGCAACCTCAGAACTACCTACCTAGCCTACTTACCTAACATTTTTTGTTCTTTTGATTTGGGTGCACTTAGACTTGCAAACCCATCTTTCATTTTTCTTTTGATGCTTTCCTATCTACATACTACCCTTATTTCTTCCAAGGGCCCAGATTAAGCTGTTGGGCTCCTCTGCTTCTCTACCTATCTAAGAATCTGCCAAGATTAAGCTGTTTGGACAGATTTGCATTCTCTACATTCTAAAACAGGAAATTTAAACCTAGGGAGACCAAGATTAAGCTGTTTGGACCTCCCTTTAACTGAAAAATTTGCGATACCGGGAAAACTTTACAAAATTTGGAAGGTAATTGAATGAACTTGAAGTAGCCTTCTTCGTTTGGAGACTGTTAAGCAAATATGGAGCATTGCAGCATGCAAAGTACGACATATTTGGCCTGTGAAATGTCAATCATGAAATATGAATAACCTGCTGCAACAGGAAGCTAACAGTGGCTCCACTTGGGGATGGCTTCTCCTTGCGAGAAGTCAAGAACAACAGGTCAGAACGCCTTGGTCTTTAGTTGGCTGTCTTCTACAAAACATCGCCTGCTTTCTTCTGCGTGCTTTAGTATTATAAACTCTAAAAAAGGATAAAAACTGATATACACAACTATGTACAAACCAACCACCATCTGCCTTTTTTCAAGCAGGAGGATCATTGTAGTGCTTTAACATCCGGCCATTGACCGGGCCTTCTTCGGCTGTGCTGTCATCAAGAGATTTGAGAAAGTAGGTGTTATTGCCTTGCACAGCGCTGATAATGTATGGACCTTTCCACAAAAAATCAAATTTTGTGTGTTTGCCCTTATCTTCTCTTCGTGCATCCCATCTTAGAACTTTGCTGCCCACTCAGAAATCCTCTGCTTTAGTCTTCTTATCAAACATTTTCTTGAGTTTTTCCTGTAGACCCTGAGCTCTGTTGAAAACTTCTTCTCTGGTTTGCTGAAGGTGAATGGTCTGATTAATTCTTCTTTGCATGTCATTTGGTTCAGCCTGAATTTCCTGCAACAGTTTGATAGTAGGTATGCCCAGGGATGAAGGAAACTTGGCTTCCATGCCATATACAAGTTTATAGGGGCTCATCCTGATGGATTTTTTTGGTGGACAGCCGGTCTGCCCATAGGGCATTGGTGAGCTTTATGTGCCAGTTCTTTTTGTTTTCTTCTAGCATCTTCTTTATGATATTGATGAGGCTCTTGTTGGAAGACTCGGCCAAGCCATTACCTTGCGGGTAATAAGCTGTGGAGTGACCTAAGGTAATGTGGTATTTGTGGCAAAAGTTAATGATTTTTTTAGATTTGAAAGCAACAGCATTGTCGGTAATGATTTTCTCCGGGCAACCAAATATAGAAAGGATGTTGCTCTCAAGGAATTGGATAATGGTGGAGTCACTGGCTTGTCTACACGGGATGGCTTCAATCCATTTGGTGAAATAATCGGTGGCTGTTAGAATCCATTTGTGTTGGCCTGAGGAAGAGGGATGGATTTCTCCAATGAAGTCAAGACCCCATTGTTGAAAAGGTTTCTCGGTTGAAATGGGCTTTAGGGGCAAGGGCAATAGCTTTCTCTTTCCTTCAAAGATTTGGCACTTGTGGCCTGAGGCAATAAACTTTTTCACATCTGCAAATAAAGAAGGCCAGTAATAACCAGCTCATAAGATCTTGTCCGCTGTGGATTTCCAATATAAGTGTCCTCCGCAGTCACCTGCATGAAATTCTTTCATGATGCTGTTAGTTTCATTTATAGTTAAACATTTAAGCAAAACACCTTCATAATTTTTCCAAAACAAAGCACCATCTATGACACAGAAATTTGATGATTACATCCTTAAAAATCTTTTCTTGGTTCTGGACAATCCTGGGGGAGCGCACAGGTTTAACAATACAAAGCAAATATCAGCGTATCAAGGGGATTGTATGAAGGTTTCACTGATCTGTGGAGTCGCCAGCTCCGATTCATCGTCCAGTTGATTAATGTCTAACGCTTGGAAGTTTGTTTCAGACATTAGCTTAGCTAGCCCTTGTCCTTTTATGAGCTTGGTGGGCTTTATCTCAATGTCATATTCAAGGATGCTAGCAATCCATTTGCCTCTTCTGCCTTCCAATCCTTCTTGAGTTAGTATATCCTTTACAACAGCATTAGGGACATATGCGATCACATGGGAGTACAGGATGTAAATTCTGAAGTCTTTGATGGCTTTGACCAGGGCGTAGGCTTGCTTCTCCATAATCTGAAATTTTAGGGGTGCGTCTCTCAAAGCTCGGCTGAAGAAAGCAATTGGTTTCTCGTTGCCCTGATCATCTTTCTACAGAAGGACCACAGCTATGGTGTGTTCTGATGTGAAGGAAAAAATGATAAAATCTCTGTCAAATTGAGGACTAGTGAGGACAGGTGTTTGAGTTAGGGCAGTTTTTATACTCTCGAAAGCTTGCTTGGCCTCAAGAGACCATCTTACCTTGGCGTCCTTTTTTAGCATGTTGCTCAATAGCCTTACTAGCTCGGCTAAATTTGGGATAAATCTCCTCAGGAAGTTGATCTTTCCGAGGAATGCTTGCAATTATTTTGTGTTTCTTGGGTAAGGGATTTGGAGAATAGCTTGAATTCTTTCTGGGTCAATTCTGATCCCATCTTTTGATATTATATGCCCTAAAAGCTTGCCTTCCTCCAGGGAAAATAGAGACTTCTTAGGGTTCAAGGAAATGCCGTATTTCATACATGTGATGAAAATTTGCCTTAAGTGCTTAAGGTGCTCTCGATCGGTTTTGGAAAATGGGGTTAGGTCATCCAGGTAAACTACAAGGAAATCGTGTATCTCCCTGGCAAACACAAAATCCATTGCCCTTTGAAAGGTAGCGTCGGCGTTTTTTAGCCCAAAAGGCATTTTAACATACTTGAACGTTCCCCAGGGTGTGGTAAAAGTTGTTTTGTCCTGATCGTCTGGGTGAACAAGGATTTGGTTAAATCCCGAGAATCCATCTAGTAAAGAGATCCTAGAGGAACCCACTACTCTTTGCAAGATATGATCCATTTTGGGCAACGGGTAGTGGTCTTTTCGAGAGACTTGGTTTAAATTTATCAAATCTACACACAGCCTTATCTCTCTTGTTTTCTTTCTGGTGGGAACTAAGTTAGACAACCATTCAGAGAATCTAATGGGTGCAACGATACCCGCTTCAAACATTCTTTTTATTTCTTTTTCAATCGAAGGAAGAAGCATGGGGTTGATTCTTCTGAGTTTTTGTTTGAACGGTTTCTGATTTGGCTTTAGGGGAATGGTATGTTGGATTACTGAAGTGTCATATGACTTTAAGTCCTCATAACTCCAGGCAAATACATCTTGAAATTCTTTGAACAAATCCACATATTTCGGTTTTTGGTCAGGAGGCAGATTTTTGGATAGTTTAATCATTCTGGGATGTTCTGCTGTTCCTATGTTGTGTTCTTCTATGGAGGCATTCAAAGGTTCCATCTTTGGTTTTTTGGCCACATCATTGTCATCAAACATGTCTTCCAATGTGGTAAGGCCAGCAGGCAGAACATTTCCTTTTAGGTCAATAAACTCGTCTTTTACTTTGGCTGTCTCATGTGAACAAAGCTGTTTCAGTTGCCCTATGTTTGTACTGTCAAAAATAGTTGGGCTTAGGATTTGTTTAGCTGTGGAAGCTGTTAGAGTCAGGGGTTTTTCTTTTGCTAACTGTTGTGATTCGGCTATCGCATCCATGTCAATGTTTGTGTTAGAAAATTCGTCCTCCAGAGTAAAAAAATTGTTAATCTGGGCATCATCTTGGAATACCTGCCAATTCTCGACATTGTTAGGGACTGAAGGTCTGTGTTTTATTTCAGCAGTGAAGTGGTGACTTGGTTCAAAGGGAAGCCTACATGTGCTAGTGAAGGTGGCTAGGCTATGGGCATGAATATTATGATCTCGTGCAATTTTGGCCAGCTCAAATTCACTGAAGGCGCTTAGCAATTCGCTGGCAACGGCTCTGTAAGCTCTCATTCTACTATCATTAGCGACAAAGTTGCCCTTTATCTGTTGTATGATCAAATCCGAATCACCTAGGATGGAAATGGTGGTAGCTCCCAGGGTTTTGAGCA
>APFE031697615.1:0-10139 GCA_000404065.3 Pinus taeda
GAAATATGCATGCAATTTTTTTTATAAATAACCACAATATAATTTGTAATAAAGTTATTATTTAGTTACTTTTTGTTTTTTTTTAATATATTAAATTTGATTGGAATAATGGGTTACCCATTTTTATGATTATCATGGATTGAATTTTATTTGTAGTTTGATTAACTTAATTTATATGGCTTCCCTCTTAATTTAATGTTAATATTTTCTTCTAACTTAAATTGGAAAAAATTCCAAAATAGATATTCCTATAATTATGTTGATAGTAAGAATAGATCTTCCATAGTTATAATTTAATTATTAGGTTGATCGTAGATATTGAAACCCCAAGGAAAATGTTGGAATATTCATGGTAATATTTACATATCAATGATAAGATGTCTTTCCAAGTTAGGTATAATGCATTAATTAAATTATCTCAAATTAATTAATTTAATAAAAATGCCATATTCAAATTTATCATATTGGGAATTGTGTGGGTATTTCTAAGCCAATATGGTAATGTAAGTAAGAAATGTTTCTCAATTAAAATATTTTCCATAAATAATAAGTCGGGGGAATCTACATTGATAAACATTATTTTTATATATTATATAACTCCAGTAATAGATAATAAATAATAATATATAGTTTAGGTAACTTTTATGAGTTTTTTAATCTAGTTAATGAAATATGTATAATGGTGTTAGTGTTTTGATACTTATCATAAATTGATGGATATAGAAATTTTCAATCCATTTAATTATATGGTCACAATAGTTATAATAAAACCAGTAAATCATTTTATAGTTAAAATATTCTATATATAGTGTATTTAAAATTAATGTTGAAACCATTTTTTTAATTAAATTGAAAAGGAATAGATATCATAACTAAATTTTAAATAAATCCTAACCTTCTATTAATGACTAATATTAAAAATATTAATTATTGATTATTTAATCTCTAGCATCAACCTATTGATTATTGATAATTAAATTAAAATTCTATAAATCCTATTATAAGGTATACACACTATTAGCATAACATAATTAAGGAATCATAAATATGTTTTCACAAATTTATTTATATGTATTTCAGATGTGTAAATTATGTATTCCCATTTTTCTTTAATCACTAATATTTATATTAATATACATAAATATATATATATATTTGTAATATGATTTTTTATTATATTTTTTTTTCTATTTTGTTTTTGTTTTAATTTTGTCTAATCAATTCTAAGTTATATTTTGAGGCTTTGTATTGAAATCTAAGGTGTTGTTGAGCTCAATTGCAGTGAATTTCACTATATGTAATGAGATATTTTTCTATCAAATTTATGCAAATCTCAAATGCATTCACATTTATTTCTTTAGGAATGGAATTTAAAGGATACAAACCAAAATATATTGAAACCATTATAAAAATATTAATGATTTATCTAACCTCAGTATTCACGAAAATCCCTTGTTGAATGAATGTGAGATATGCAAGACACCTTTCATGTGATTTGGAAGCGAATGGTAATTACAATATAAAAAAATATATTTTTATATATTATGACAAATAATAAATTATATTTTAGGAAAAAAATTAAAGTAAATGGGAAATATTAATAAAATAGATATACACTAAATGAGAAAGGTAATACTTTTGATTAACAAGGATATAATTGTTCAACATTACACCTTGTTTAGGGTAGGTAACACCTACATCACCTCCTATTGCAATTCTTCCACTAAAAATGATCATATTTTTATTATATATGTACAATGACAAATTCCTTAGTTCTCCTTCTTATCAAAAGAAGCCATGAAGGTGAGATAAACTTGGACATGAATAAAAAATTTAATGAAATAAAAGAAGATTACAATGTTTCTTTGACTACATTATGATATAATTACATTTATGCATCCTAAATTGTCTTTCATCATTTCAAAGAAAAAATTGTCATGAAATGTACACGCCCTTAGCATTGAGAACTTTCATCAGTATTATGTCACAAAGCCTCACAACATGCAAACATTAAATGACCCACAACTTTATTCCTTGTCAATTATTCCCGATATGTTTGTTTTATTCAATAATGTCTCATGTTATCTTCTCTTTTAATCACTTAATTCTTTTGTATATTTTGCACAACTATGACATGTTTTTTCTTTCTTCTCAAAGGGTTCTATCTAGTAGCAAAACTTTCAAGGATGGAAATTTATTTTAAAGCTTATAAACCTTGGCTAACATTAGTAATCCCTAATATCCATAATGTTAAATGTTTAATGATATTTTCATAAAAATATTGAGAGTTCTAACTATTTTAAGTTAAAATAATTTTAAAGTATAAAATTAGAGCAAATAAATAAAAAAAATGTCAAAATTGACAACTATTTTTTATTTTTATTTTTTAAAAACCCTCGAATATTACCCCCAATAAATTTCTCTACTACTTGGAAAATTATTAGGCTTATTTAATTTGAAACATTGCTTATTCTACCTAGAGCGCATAGACTATCCGTCAATATTATCTAATTTTTCACTTTACTTAGTCATGCCCCTTCCTCGTCAAGGGTGATTTAACTCCCAGAGAATGATAAATCAACACGTTTATTTTGTTATACCTAACCACTTTAAACATTAAATGTGTTAATTGAGTACCGTACTATGTATATGTGGGATTTTCGACTTTCTTGTTTATATGGGTTTATAGCTATGCATAATCATTTGCCACTTGCTCCTTGTTCACAATCACTAGCAAGGCCCCTTCATTCATGTAGAAAATTTGGACATATATATTTTGGTTTGTGCGGTCCTATGCATTTTAATTATGATAATGAAAATAAATGTACGAAATATTTTGTTGATGATTACACTGGAATGTGTTGTGTGTACTTACTAGAAAGTAAGTCTCAAGCTTTCAAAACATTTAAGGATTTTCATGTATGGATTGGATATGAAGCATAATCATACATTGGCTCTCTTCATACCATTAATGGAATATAATGTAAACTAATGAATATGAAAAATATATATGCAAGCACAGGATTCAACATCAGAATATAGTTCCATACAATTCTCAACAAAACTAAGTAGTTGAAAGAATGCATATTACTCTATTGAATATAGTTCTCTCAATGAGGTTTCTCAAAAATAGAACATTGATGTTTTGGGATTATGTGATTATATGTGCAATGTATGTGAAAAGCTTATGTCCCTCTGACACTCTTAGAAGAAGAGTCCTTGTAAAATGTGGTATGGATGAAATCCTTCGGAAAGGCATTGCTTGGTTCGTCTACATTCACTTATGTTTGTTATAGTATAGTCGTTCTTGCATATTGGGTATATTATTGTAAGTTTTTACTTCTTACTCTGTGGTTGTGATGTATCATAAGTTGGTTATGGTTTCCTCAAAGGATTTCAAGGTAATTTATGCTTTTCTTAATCACTTCAAAATGAACTACCCTTCATACATTGAGTTACTTCCAATATTGTACAATCTTTCTAGAATTTTCACTCTATGATTAAACCATAACTTGATTCTCATTTCAATATAATTTTTCTTTATACAAGCATATATGTACATTAGTAATGTTATTCCATTATAACAAAGCATTGAATTGAAGCATGTCATCTATATTACTAAGGTTAGACTCTAGTTATCTCAAAACGTTCTATGATGTTCTTTGCCTAATTAATTTAAAGTGATTCCAATTCAAACAAATAAATTCCTTTCCTATGTGTATAGGTTAGTTTATGATCAACTTGGGTTATCTTGTGACATTGTTTTGGGGTCAAAATTCATGCAAGTTTTTCCGCCTATGCGTTAGCCTTCAAGTACTTATAAAATGCTTCCTCTTTACAAGGTTTCGATGTCAGTTTCCATTTTCATTTGATATTTGCTGGAAGGAAATTTGATGTTGTTTGAGTTTAAAGAAAACCCTTATATAGTTAGTGCTTTTCCCAAAATGCATAACACTGAAAAGATTCATGTATATCAATTTCAATTCAACAGATTTACCCTCTCTTTGTTAATGAAAATATTTAATTATGATAAAATAGTTTTAATTGTCTTATGGCCCCAACAGTGTAAATCTTTCTTCTTATTCGTAAGGACAATTTATACATGTATTTACTTCTTACTATGTTTAATGAAGTGATTACATCAAAAGTTTATGATACTATAATATTTTTTCTATTTTTATTATATGAGTACAAATTAGATATTCATGTCAACTCTATATGATTATGAAAAATAATAATTACGCAAAATATTTGGAATACCAAAATAATAAACAAAGCCATATATGATTCCTAATATCGTATGTTTCTCAAGTAAACATAAAAGAAGAAGAACATAAGGCTTCTTATTCAAGAAACAACATTAAATTTAACACAGTGCTTTTTAAATCAATGATAATTTGATGAAACTAATCATTCCAAAACAAATTGTTCATTGAACAATAAAACTAGAAATATAATTGTTTAACAGACAAACAAAAGGTTTAAAAAAAATAAAATCAAAATTTTGATCTTGTTGAATGCTTCAAATCCTTGGCCAAGATATCAGATCTAAACATAAAAGAAATTGCATGTACTTGAACGACTATATTTGTGAATAGAGGAAATATTTCTTAATGAATTACTTATCATTTAATAGCAGGATATCATTTATGTGAAGAGATATGTTCTGGATTCATGAAATTGTAGCTTTCATTTCCAACATTGGAGAGGAGAGTGACAATTTAATATTTGAATATAAGACATCAATCTTAAATTGACTTCCATATCTCCACCCCTTCCACCATCTTCTCCTCCTCCTCCTCCTCTTCCACCACCTCCTCCTCCTTCTCCTTCTCCACCTCCACCTCATCCTCCTCCTCCTCCACCACCTCCTCTTCCCCCACCTCGAAATCCACCTCTTCCTCTACCTCCTCCTCAGCCTCCACCTCCTCCTCCACCCCCTCTGCCTTCGCCTACTCCACCAACTAATCACCCAACTCCTCATCCTCCTCCTCCTCTACTGACTCATCCACCACCACTCCTCCTCCTAATCGTCGTCCTCCTCCTCCTCCTCCACTTCCAGGTACCATGATTGATTCTTGAGCCTCATTTGATCACTGAGGTGTTGCAAGGTTTGGAATGAGTGTGTAAAGCCCATAAAACCCACACTGTATGTTGAGCCTCATTTGATCACTGAGATGTTCCAAGGTTTGGAATGAGTGTGTAAAGCCCATAAAACCCAGACTGTACGGTTGGAGCTGAGGACGAATCTCTGGCTGGGGAGAAGAGAAAGAGAAAATTGAGAAAGAGAAAATCCATATTTCTATCCAGAAAATCAGAGTCCTCTGAAAGGCCTTCGGTTGCAGATAACAATGATTATACATAGACAAATGTACTAATGTTTTACGGATGCTCTCTGGATTCTTTAAAATAAACCCTTAAATGAGAAAGAATCTGCAGAAATACTTAAAACGCTATGTGTTGACTCAAAACCCTAAGGACGTATAAAGATGTTAAAAAGGATGATTGCACATCAGCATATGTGTAAATTTGAATACAATGGGCAATTTTTTGGTTGGCAATGCGGTTATAAAAAAAGGAAGTCAGTGGGAGCCTGCAGGGTCCTTTCTTTCTTTAAGCAGCTAAATCTTTACTAAATGTAAGTCTAGCTCCCTCGAGGGTCCTTTCTTTCTTTAAGGAGCTAAATCTTTACTAAATGTAAATCTAGCTCCCCATGCTAGGGCTGCTACACATAATTTTAGCCTGAAATTCAGATGTAAGGTGGCATTTAAGGCCAAGGCCTTGGATTTTTAATTTTAGCGTGAAATTCAATTTCAAATGAATATTTGGGGCGATGAGGTATTAGGAGTCACACGCTTCTAGCGGTTTTGAGCTACGAATCTATCATTTTAGTTTGCGAGCTGGCTGGTAAAAATTCCTTCACGGTCGGACTCGCTGCCGGAAAGGTCCCTCCAGGCTGGCAACTACATTCGCCGAGATAGCCACACAAGTGTGGCTCACAGTGCTAGCATGCACAATCCACCCAACACATGCGCCAAATCCTAGATTTGCTAGAAACTAGAAATCATACACAGGAGATTTACAGGGCGGGTTAGGAATAAAGAGCCCCAAGTGGATATACACAGGCAGGGTCTTGCGGCATTTTCTGAGTCTATTCATGAGAGTCGCCAGCAAGAAGACTATGGGATCGAAAGCATGATAACAATAATAAATTGCAAGACGATGGCAAGGGTTCGAAGCAACTATGGCTTGAGCAACCCAGTATTCTCGTGAATTACGACGGCCGTTATATGCAACGCGTCGTAGTTACCATCGCCATTGTCTGCGACGCGAGATAACGGGTATGATAAGTGAGTTATTCGTATCATACGCGAGTAACCTTAGCCGGATATGCCATTTGCCGGTGGCGCCAACTATTTCCGACACGTTATACGCGAGTTCATTCCGGGCAATGCCAGAAACCATTGCCATTTATGCGAGGTATTTCCGAGCGAGCGGGTACGATATGCCGGATATGCGACTTATCTCTGCCGGATATGCGATTTATCATTCCAGTTATCTCCGGCGAGATAAGACGCATTACGGGAAGGATAAGTAGCATACCCGGCAGAGATAAGTCGCGTTCCAGGCTCATAATTCGCATATCGGCATAACCAAACCGCATTGCCCAGAAATTACTAGCGTATCCGGCAAAGATTGCTCGGATATCCAGAAATACCTGCTCGGAAATAGCTCGCGTTATGTAAAGGTCGCGTATCGGAGGGGACATTTGGCATATCTGACCGCATATCCTGCTAGTAACTCTCATATCACTACCGCGTTGATAGTGAATAACTCGCCTATCACTACCCCGTTGATATTGAATGACAGCGCGTTGATAAACAATAATTCACTTATCAGTATCAATAACAAACGAATATGCGTTCCAAGTGAAATTAACAAACCCTATACGAAACATCCATAAGTGAAAATATATGGATATCGTGAAATTTCGCAGGAAATGTCGTTGCGGATATCTGCCACCATTCCTTTGATGTTTCGAAGGACAAATTTGCCTGACAGAAAATGGGAGAGCCGCTGGGTACGTATTATTTGCCTGACGGAAAATGGGCAGCCACAGATTACGGATTCAGTGGAATACAGATTTGATAAACATTCTGGACAGCCAAGAATTGCCATACGATGAATGCATGGATGGATGAGCCCGCTGTTTATTCTCCGTAGAAAGGTGACTTGGTTGTTAGGGGTCAGAACTTCATCAGCCTTTTCACCTCAATTGAAGCAATTGAATTAACAATGACAATAAACTGGAAAACTTCAAATAAAGAGTCCAGAGCTGTAGTGAACAACTAACCTGTATAGAGGAAGTGAGGGCGGTTGCTTTTTCAATGGTGTCTGCAAAAATATTTTGAAATAGGCTCTTTAAGTTTTCTCAGTGGATAAAAAAAATAAAAATTGAAGTAGGCTCTTCAGTTTTTTTCGCTATCACAACCAGTATCGAACAACACAAGATCAGCTTCTGCCACTGTTTGATCATCTAGTACAATCCCCTTACTGCAAAATCCCAAGTTAGTAGATTTTCGAAATTCAATAAACCGTATTCTACAATACGCACCCTATTAATATAATAAATAGTAATAAAACATTTTGGTTGCAATAAAATTAAATGATTTTTTTAATTATCATTTGATATAAAACATTGATTTTAGCTTTGAAAATTAAGATCAAAGCCCTTTTAGGTGAGAGGGTCATGAATACAATCCCATTCGAAGTACGACTTGGAAGATTATCATTCACAACCATTAAGTTGTCTTTACTAACCAATGGTACTAAAAATTCCGGTCTTCCTTCCACATATCTTTCATACACCCATGGTTATTCTAAATACTATGGAAACTCAGAATGATGGAAAACACTGTTTTTTTTCTCTTTTGTGAGTGTTTTTGTGGGTAAATGAGGGTAAATGGTTCTGGTGCATAAATTATAAATTACATAAAACAATGAAAAAAGAAAAAATTGAGATAAAATATTTAATTTAAACATAAATAAACTAATTAATTACTAAAAATATTCAATTTAAACATAGATAGTAAAATATTTAATTTAAATATAAATAAACTAAGTATCAAAAATATTCAAATTAAACATAAATAAATTAACAAACTAACTGTGAAAACTATTCAACTTAAAAATAAATAAACTAACTAACTTTGAAAAATATTCAATTTAAACATAAATAAGTAAACAAACTAAACAAACTGTAAAATAATATTTTGATATAAAATATTCAATTTTAACATAAATAAACAAACTGGCAAATAATTTTTTTTATGGCACTTCAAGTTGTACTAGAATTGGGTTTTCCACTAGTTTTAAAAACACTTGTAATTTTTTGATACAATACTCAATACAAACTAGTGTAAGAGCATTATTTTTTTTTGGATATCAAGGTAGTGTAAAAGCATTATATTTTTTTAGATATCAGAAGAAGGCCAACACACTGAAGTTTCGAAATAACTTTCTAAACTGTTATGCGCGATCACGCTATCTCCGCACATGCACGATAACACGCACACAGGCATACACGCATACCCGTCCAGACACATATAGGCATATGTACATGTGCACAGGCATACCCCCACGGCTGGCACACACACAGGTAAGGAGCTGTCCTGGAATCAATCGAGAAGTCTCATAAGCAAGAGAACATGGGATGATCTAATGGGATGATCAGAGGGATGGGAGGATGGGGATTCAACCTGGCCTGGGGATTCAACCTTACCTGGGGAATAGAGCTGAGGCAGGGGACCTTTCCTAGGGCATCAACCTGTCCTAGAGCTCTACAAACTTGAAAATTGAATATAAGCAATGAACTGCAACACTGTACATGAATTTAGATAACAAAGTTGTTAGAAAAGTTGGCTACTAATTTCTATGTCTTTACCCTGTCCTTACTGTAAAGTTACTTACTTTTCACCATTTTTATTCTGAATTTTAAGTATCTTTTTTAGGGATTTTAAGTACTTATATGCAAATTTATGAATGGAATTTTTGAAACACATTACACACTGCTTTAAAATAATCTAGATGTTTTGGGAACAATTTCTACAAATAACTCTTAGTATTATCTCGAAAGCCTATTTGTCTCTAAAATTTTTAACTTAACACCATCTTGTTGAAAAATCACAAAAATCATAAAAGCTCTAAAAAATAAAAGAAATATCACGTCCAACTCTACTTTCAATTCATCTGCATATCAAAATATCAAATCATCCTTCTGTTACTCCTTAGCTCCAAAAAATCTAACGACCAGTGGAGGGTACCTATTCCTTCTAATTGCCTGACTTCTTTCCTGTCAAGAAAACAGATTAGTTCCCTTGATGAAACTTGGCACTCAATACAACAATTCCGTTGATCAAACTTGGGACTCGATATAGGCTGTATTAAGGCTCGAAAGTTCTAGGTGCGCATTAGATATGGAAGAACCAGTGAACCACCCAAGGTCGTAGCTCAGTCAGATTGACAAACTTCCTTCTCATTGAACACACTGGCACGTGGATGCCTCACCATGAATGCCACGTGTTTGTTTGTTATTTTTTATTTTATATAATGTTTATGATATATTGAATTAGGTTTTTTATTTTTCATATTTGTAATAATGGGAGAATTAGGCTTTCCCTTTTTTAAATTTGTAATCCTTTTTAATTTATTTAAATATTTCTGGTATATTTTTTATTTAAATAGTTATAATGTTGTATAAAGTGTATTAAATAATGTTATATTAATATTACAATTAATTATTTTGTATTTTGGGTGCAATGCTATAATTAATGTTTTATATACAATATAAAGAAAAGAAGGTGGCTTAATTAATTAATTAAATCAATAATGACAGTTAATACTAATATGGTGGTGGAGCACCTCCTGTCAAAGATTAAATTTGATGAGCTAGATTTAGGATTTACATGCATTACAACCTTCAAACTTTTTTCTATAACCCACTCTAATTTTTCGCTAGGACTTCATTTTTACCTTAATTCACATCAACTTATGGTCTCCTAGTCCACACGAGAGGTTGTGACCCCCTCTTACCACAATGTAGTCTCATGAGATGCTGAGTCTAGGAAAAACATGGCTCC
>APFE031697618.1:4316-14787 GCA_000404065.3 Pinus taeda
GTGGTTTTCACCCACATTGGGTTTCCACCTTATATCTGGTGTTCCTTGGTGTGACTATCTGTTTTTCTTGTTTCATGCTCATTATTATATGGTATTGACATACAAGTTAATGATCAATATCTAAAGATTAAATTAAGGAAGGCATAGAAAAAGAATTTGATAATATTGTTTCACCCCCACTCTCAGTATTATTTCCAACAACCTTCCCAAGGTTTGAGGATCCATAAGAGAAAATAAATAATTATTCATCTTAGAAAGGCCTTATGAGGAAGAAGATATATTTGACTTACATAAGTCAAGAGCTTATTGCAACTAGCTTGCTTCTACTAACAATACATTTGCTTTCTCTATTACCATTGTTTATGTATGTGTCATCTATATATTGGGTAAATATTTGCTAAACATCATCTCCATTCCATAGAGATATTCAATAGACTTCAAACCTATTTTAGCTTCATGAGAATGTATATATTTTTCCACTACTTTGAGTTAACAACCATTGCATCCTTCCACATTATACTCATTTTCCATTGGGCATGTGTGTACTTCCATCACATTGTCCCTCAACATATATATGTATTCATTTGTAGTTATTTTAATCCATACCCAATTTGGTAAGAGAGCATTGATTTGCCACGTGTTCATAGAGATGACACCATGTAGATCTAGATGGGCCCTAGACATAGTCTAAAGATAGGGTATATTTCCATTTTCTAGCCTCAATTCATGTTGCCTCTATAATCTCTCCCTTTAACTCTAATTTTACTATAATCTCTACGACAGTATATGGCTTGCTTTTTATACTTGTCGACAAAATTTACAAAGTTCCTCAACTAATTCCCCATTACCATCAAGGAATTTCCTATTCATTATTCCATAGGCATGCCATGTATTTTGATCTAGATGGATTTATTTGAACTAGATTCTCTCTTGGCATTAAAATATTGTTTGGAAAATAAATCTCATCCTGTGGACAAGACATATCTCCCTAGGCTCATAAACCAAGCCTAGAAACTAACAAACAAGGACTTGAAAACATTCCCTAATTTATGACTAAAACATAGAAGTAAAGAGGATATAAAGATTATACCTTATTCTTAAATTTCTGATGACAATCCTTGTATCTCTCCTTTGTAGCTTCCAACATTTCTCCCTTGATTCTCCAAGAGGAGACCTACAAAGACAGAGTCAAACAAGAGATCAAAGCATAAAATATATCAAAGATTCAATCATAAATCCTATAAGAGATCAAGGAGTCTTACTATAACATTATTAGCATATGCATATGGGAAAGAAAAAAATATTTGTATTAATCATAAAGAGCATGATATTTACAACAAAGTGCCTTGATGTTGGAGTCTCTTTGCAATTATCCTTAACCCAAGCCTTTGAAATCAAAATAACTCCAATACATATTTTGGTAGCATGTAAGAAAGTTTAAAGGTCTAAAATGGAAACCTAGTTCTCCTTGGATGCATTACACTTACAAGAAGGAATGGAAGTTGAGAGATCCATGAATGGAGGAGAGAGATCCAAAATGAGTGGGATGGATCCACTCAAGGAGGAATGAGGCCTAGGATATGTGGAGCTTGAGCTCAATCTCAACCAATTCGAATTAGATACCCACTATGAGGATTCTAGAAGAGGAGCTTCATTTACTTTCTATTTTTATCTCTGTAAGAAGATCATTCGACCCAAACATAGGAAAAATGTGATGACATCTCTCTATGTTTATTATGCAATATGCGTCATAGCAGGTTGTAAATTGATGACCCACGATGTCCTAAAAAATTATGGTTTTTAAGATATTTAATCTAGGATTATAATACACAAATGAAAGGCATTTCTTCCATCCTTCAAGGGGACTTATAACCATATTTCATCGGGTTGCAAAGACTCAGATTTGGCATAATTTTCATAGGCGAGACAAATTGATGTATAACAGATTCCCCCCTAAAGTACAAAATCAAAACATGTATGATGGCTCGAGTGATTTATAATGCAAAGGAAAGGATCAAAGAGTCACTATTCGGAGACCTGAAAATAAAAAATTAAGGGATTATAGTACAATATAATTATCATCACTAAGGTAGACATTCCCATGCTCAAATTACAATTACCTCAAAGAAAAAGTATGGAAGTGTACAAAGATCCATGTCAATAAAAGACTCAGTATAGACACAACCATCAGATAGAATGGATTAATTTTAAAATCACAAATGCTCAAAAATCCACGCAACCTTAATGTATCATAGAAGATCCAGAGTCTTCATCCTTTTTTGTATCCATCCACTTGTATGAATCAAACCATGTGAATAAATGTCTTGAAGTTGAACATGGTAGAAGCCATCTGGTTTCCAGATGACGATGATGATCATTAACATATATGAGAGAAACCATTGGTAATTATAATGATTCTCAAGGTATTCTAGTAAAAAATACGTGGTGTGAATAAATGTCTTGAATTTAAACACCCATAGAATCATCTGATGGAATGCCAATTATGAGAACCTATTGTTGAAAGCAAGAAACTTGACATTGAGTCATGCTGGATCCAAGGTACTAAAGGAGGTTTATGTATCAACTTCCTAGATAATGAGGTGAAGTCGATAGAAAGTGACCTGTAGCAGGAGGGCCTATGACATGAAAAACATGCCAGGTTTTGAAGAACAAATTTGGAGTGATTCAGGACTAACTCGGGGATGGTCGACGTGATTGAAGGCAAATATTACAACATAATTTTAATTGAGGTTGGACTTCTCTTGAACATATTAGCAACAAGACATTTGACTCAAAATAGGACCATAGACCAATATAAACAATTTCAATGAACTATAATCAAATGAGAGGAAAATGGATTTCCCAACCTTGACATGAAAAAGTGAGGGCATGTCACGTTCAAGAGCAACATACTCCCTTTTGAAATACAAAAAATAAAATTTCCTTCCCATTTACCCCCACTATTAATGGAAAGTACCTCTTTATTTTTACACAATATTTAGAAGGATAACATATGCTTTTCATGTAATCTCATCCTTCAGATGAGCCCTTCTGAGTATTTTTAACGAACCCTAGGAAGGAGTGGTTCCGTATCATCATGATTAACGAGTCCTATATTGTTTATGTTCTACAAGTCCAATATATGGGTATGTTGATCTTATTTTTCATGTTTTGAGAGTTTGAAAAAGAAATGATCAAGAAATGTCGTAAGGTCCTTTTTCGTAAATCTAGTCCCGAGAGGCTGAAAAAGTGTAAAATAATACAAGGGAGAAATCTTTTAGTTATGATTGAATAAAGTATACCTTTTTCATAAATAGTCTACGTAGTTCATAAAATTGGTAAACATATAATAGGTAGATGCTTCTTCATATAATTTTGCGAGCACGAAAGAAACAAGTTTACTCGAGAATCTTTTCATATTTTGAGAGTCTAAAAAGAGCTTAAAGAGGACTCTAAGTGGTTCTTTTTCGTTTAGTTTTAATGAGCCTGAAAAAAGTGATAAAATTATACTCTTTCCATTATGATATATTTCAACATTTTTCCCTATCTTCTACACACTAAAGTAAAAAAGTCATTGAATCTGCTCGAAAAATGGCAAAACGAGCTCAATTTTGACTATTTTAGGTAAAAAAGGTAAAAATAATAATTAAAAATAGTAAACTCTTCTATAAATAATCAAAAAACTAATTTTGTTTCTACAATTTCATTTTTACCAATTACAGTGCTAAAAACCCCCTTTTACCTTCAAACTTTAGGAGCGGATTGTGATCAATCCAGTCAACAATTTCTGGTTTCGTTTCTTCTAGGTAAGAGATTTATCCTCCCTCTTCATTTTCATGGTTGAATTTTTGAATTTTAACGGTAAATTTCTTGAATTTGTTATTGTAAACCAAACTAGGTTGCATTAAAGGATCATCATGGTTTTCGTCTTCAAACCCATGTTGATCTTGGGCTTGAGGAGCAAAAGCATGATTTCATACCTCTGTTTTGAAAAAGTGACACGATGGTGGAAAAACACACAATTTTTTTTTAATTTGTAATGAAATTGACTCAAATTTTGATTTTCTTGTGATCTAATGTTTTTCCACCTTTTCTTTTAATAGGGTTCTCATTCAGTATGGTGATTGATTAGAGGGAAAGAGATCATGAAACTGATTATTTCATTATAGCAAATGACCCAAATACATTGCTATCTCTTTGACGGTGTGGTTTGGCTAAATTATTTCTAACCCCTGGCATGAGAGCTCACCTAGAGCTCTTAGAGTACTTGTTAAGGGCATGGGATACCAATGAAAAATGCTTTCACATAAGTTCCCATTCTCTTTCAATTGGAATCGAGGACTTATATTTTCTGACTAGATTGTCCCAGAGAGGGGCTAGAGTTCAACTCTTGTGGTGGTGGTGAAACCACAGACTATTACATTTCTCGATATTGCTTCCAAGGATCTCGTAAGACAAGTAGTGGAAAGATAGAGGTTGAGGATGTAGAAGACCTTCCCTTGAAAACCATCTTGTTCACCATGTCTCGAGTGGCTGGGAGTGCATCTCCTCATGTAGCCACAAAGTCTTAGATGCAATATTCTCTTGAGTGCATGGAGTCAAAGGTATTTAACTGGTGTGAGGGTCTACTGATCAACATGAAAGGTCAACTAATTGCAAGGAAAGTAGGTTGAAACAATTTGGATATGACTCTATCTTGGTATGTTTCTTCTTAGAACGAGTACTATTATTCTAGTCAAAAAAGGTAAATGTGGATCCTCCTTAGCCTAGAGATCCTTGCATGAGGAGATGGGTTGACCAAATGGCTTGCCATGGTGGTGGGAAAATGATGTCAATTGCTGGTCCTTTCTTTGGATGGATTCGTTGACAAAAAATCATGATCAAGGACTACCCATATGTAGGGACCGGTTTTCAAGGAGATCCAGATCTAATCCTTCCACCAAGCATGCAGTGGGATGAGTTAGGTAGAGACATTTATGTTGTTTTCTTTTTAAATTAAAAGAAAATAGAGTATTGAGACTAAAGTTTTATTATTATGTAGATGTTGGACTAGTGAGACAAGCTAGGATTCCCCCCACCTAGAGGTGGGGCCTATAGGAGGTTGAGGTTGGAGAACATAACCTAGAGGCTTCTAAGAAACTTTCAGAGTTGGATTGGAACCTAGAGAGACTTACCCAGGGTATTTTAGACTTTGGATTGATGATATTCCACTTCATTACTAGAGGTACACTGTGGGTGTGCCTACATAGCTACATCATTTATTTGGACGTGTTATTAGAGCCATAGTATGTTATCATGAGCACCATCGTGCCTAGGGTTTAGGTAGTTTAGGTTGGTTTTTAGTGTTTTTATGTCATCAACATAATAAAGGATTGAGAGCCTCATGTGTCTCGAACACACTTTTGATGTATAAAATCTTTTGAAAACTAATATATGGAGATCTATCTATTTTTTATTTTGTTTATTTACCTTTGTACAATGATGCATGTGACGATTTCTTTTATAAATTATGAAAATGTCGATATACTACATAATTATCTAATGTATATGTTAATGTATTTAAATGCCTTGGAATGTGTTGATATTAAATATAATCAAAATTTCTTTCTAAGAATCGAACTTGTAAAAACATTCTTAATACTGATGGACTTCCGACGGAATAAACCCTACTTAGCTATAGAACTATGAGTTGAGAGTCAATTCTAACAACTAATCTACAAATACCAAAGATGATGGCATCTGATAATAATTCGATTACTGCGCTATACTCTATGATATTGTTAATTGTACGACCTACACATATGCCATGTAGACTCACTAACTCATCATTGGGCATGAAAATTTCCCACGCAACAGATGAAAGTTTCCAAGTACTATGGCTAGCACCATCATCAAGGCCAATATAAGGTGAAGTGTTTGTCAACATATGCAAACCACAAGAAACGCAAGATAAGAAACAGAGATGAAAAATCGTTTGCAAAATAACACACAACACACCAAAAAATAAAATTACAGATATGTACAAAGTACTCGTGCAAGAATCTAAGCATAATACTTTTTTAGATAAAGCCCATTTCTAGGCCTAGATAAAGGAATCCCATCATAGTCAACCAAATCATAGGCACCTTTTGCAAGTGCATGTTTTATAATATAAGGACCATGTCACATGGGATTGAATTTGTCGACTCCTAGATCATCATGTTCTTGATCATATATCAAGACCAAGTCACCTTCTGAAAAGATATGAGGATTAACACTTTTGTCAAATTTTATTTTGATACGTTTATTATGAGCCTCACTAGCTAGAGTAGCATCTTGGCAAGTCTCATCTAGTTGCGCTAAGTATAAAAAATGCTCTTCCTCTGTTGAAGTAGCAGGGAGCAATTCAATAGCTAGTTTAAATGACAAGATTTCACACTCAATGGTCAACATAGCTTCTAGACCATATACAAGTTGAAAGGGCGTAAAGTCGGTTGTTTTTTTTTTGTTGAGGTACATTATACCCATAATGCCGAGAAAAGCATAAGATGCCAAGTTATTTTATGAATTCCTATAATCTATTGAAGCATAGTAGTTAACATTTAGTTCACTATTTCTACTTGGCTATTGGCCTGCAGGTAGGGAGTTGAGCTATCATGACGTAGACCCAACTTAGCAGTAAGCTCCGACATCATAAAATTTTGAATGGGTGTCATGGTCAGTGACAATGGATTACGAGACATCGAATCTAACAATCACTTGATTAAATACGAAAGGGTAGTAGTTTTTCCATCGTTCTTATATGTAGGCATCACCTCGGCACATTTTCATAAAAAAATACACCCAAGGATAATATACCCATGCTTCCCAACCAAGTGAGGGTTACAATTCATGAAATCGATGCCCCATTTTGCAAAGGGACCGATAGCTACTACTGGATGAAGAGGACCAGGAGGGGTGTTCATCTTTCGATTGTAAATTTGACAAGCATGACATTTATGGACCACAAGAATATAGTCTTTGAAGTTAGAAGGACAAAAATATCCAACACGAAAGTTTTTTTTGGCATTGGCATACCCTGACATATGATTGCCACATGCTCTGGAGTGACATTCATTCAAACCTTTTTGGCTTCCTCATGTGTTAAACATCGAGAAAAAAATGAATTGGAACCACGACGATAAAGTGTATCGCCAACGATATTGTATTGTTGGGATTGGTACTGAATACAAAAATGTTAACTATGAGATAACTCAGGCCTAAAAGTTTGAGTTTGGAGACAAATGATAATGTCTCCATACCAGGGATATAGTTTTCATCTAGAAGAGAATCCTCTACCACAATTTCTATCTCAGTATAGGGTAGATCACATATAAGTTTAGCAAACACGAGTGATTTCTAAGACTTTTATTTAACGAATTCCAAATCAAATTCCTATAGGATAAAAATCCATTTGGAATAATTTCCCCAAAGAAATTGTTGTGTGAGAATATAGATCATGGGATTACAATCCAAAATCATTGTTGTTTTGCACAACATAATATAGTGACAGAATCTTTGGATAGCTTGAATAACTTTTGAGGCCAACTTTTTCACATGCAAGTACTTAATTTTAGAGGTGGTAAGGTTCCTAATCAAATAGTATATCACGTGTTCATTTTCCGAATCACTCTCTTGAACCAGTACCATAGCAATAATGTCGTCTGACACATCGAAATACAAGTAGTAATCCTGATGATAATCAGGGGGATGCAATAACGATGTATGAGTCAACACATGTTGTAATGAATCGAAACCTTTTTTGGGTTTTTTCAAAAGTCAGAGAAAACCTTTGGTAAGCTCTATGTAATTCAGAATGAAGCGACATAAAAAGTTTTCTTTCCCTTGCAAACTCCAAAGTTAGCATAAGTGAGAAGGAAGAGGAAAATTTAATATATCCTCTACCTTAAGTGGATCAACACAAATGCCATGTTTGGAAATTAAGAATCATAGTAGGTGGCCAGATTCCACAAAAAAACACATTTATGTGGATTTAAGCGGATATTGTAGTACCAACATTGGAGAAAATTTGCTCGTAGATGCATCAAATGATCTTGGCACTTCATGGAATATGCAAGTATATCGTTAATATATGACTATATAATATGCTTAATATCATGGAAAGCATAAGACATAGCTCTCTGAAAGGTGGCGCCAACATTCTTAAGTCAAGATGGAAGCTTTCCATAAGAAAAAACTCCCAATGGACAAATGGAAGCAGTTTTATGTTGATCCACAGAGAGTATGCTAATTTGATTATAACCAAATAATCCATCCATGAACGAAAATATTTCATTCCTGGCACATTCATCAACTATTTGGTGAATATAAGGAGTCATATAGTTATCCTTCAGGCATTCCCTATTAATATCCCTTCAATCAATGCGTACTCTAATATTTCCTTGCTTCTTGGTAACTGGAACGATGTTAGAAATCCAATCAGTAAAAGGAACATGATAGATAAAACTAATGTTTAGCATTAGAGTAAGTCTTGATTTCATTAACAACAATATTTGGGTCTATTATAGGAATTTCATTGTATGACTAGGAAAATATGTCTCAAAATTCTTGGAATAAAGCCTTATAAGTTCAAATTTCATCAAGAGAACATGAGGTACCTATATGAATGTTTTTTTATAATTCCAGGTTTCACAGAGATATTGATTGGAACAATTGTAAATATGTTCCTAAGTTTTATTTTTTAGATGTGGATTCATAGGTAGATATAGGGAATTTGGGTTATGAACAATCTAAGGTGAAAACATAACAATGAATTTATTCTTAGTCATTTCGAGGTTGGGAAGAAAGGAGGAACGATGACGCTAATTTTCCCAAGGCATTTCGCCAATTGTTATAACATCCATGATGCTCTCATCGGTAGGAAACATGCCATAAAAAGGATTAGGGGATGATATAGATACCAACTAAGATGATTTAGAATACTCATCTATGACCACATTCACTCCATCATTTTGTTCAAATAGGGGTTTAGAGGCCAACTAGATAACTTCATAAGATAATTCAATTGGGCTCAGTGACATTTGGTCATCATAAGTAGTTAATTCTTATTGAGTAGGCACTATCTAGGGATCATATGAATCATGGAATTCAAAAGTGCTTGATGAAATCATATTGAATTGAGCGACCAAAGGATAAATGTCAAATGGAGGGAGAAAAAAAGTTCCCATCAATGATGAATCTTTAAGTAGACCCACACCAACACTCTCGTAAGAAATATGGGTTTTACCTACAAAGGGTACATTACCAGTAGTCCGTGAATTGGAAGTGTAAAAGGCCATTAGTCTACTATATATATTTTACCTTGATGAGGAAAACATATCACACGAAAGATTGAAGAGACCACTACAGACATGGTGTAAGTCAAGCTTCAACCTAGTAAAATGTTATAGTGTAGTTATCAATCGAATACTTCTACTTCGATCATGAATATTTTTCCTTATAATTCTATGGGTAGTTCATTTAAAATGTCATAGGGTTTGAATCCTCTTCCGTCAAATGATTTTAGAGTGGTAGTTGATTGGATAATTGATGGAGATCCCAACGATTTCCAACAATATACAAACATGATACATGTAGAAGCTCCCTCATCAATAATAGTGTGAAAAACCTTTCTACAATGTATAATGACTTGAGTTTGAAACAAAAGTTGTTGTGGGAGTCTAGGTACATGATTCTCATGATCAAAGACTACGAGGTTCGAATACTATGGATCAATTCCACCAATAGATGATAACAATGGTTTTCGTTGTGTTGGGAAACTTTGAAGCACTTCGAGAGCTAACATTGTTGAACGAGCTTGAGCCATGTCATCAACAATATTATAATTTTGAGTTGCTCTAGCATGCAGACTAAAAGACAAATTTCGAATAACACCTTTAGGAGGAGGACGAATCATTGTTTCAGGAGTTGATTGCTCGATTTGTAGAGGATCAAAAGGAGGTGTGACCAATGTGAAAGGTTGATTTGTAATGCTTCCATCCAAAGGATTTTGGGAACCATAATCTTTAGATCTTGTAGCTACCATAACTTGAGCGAGATGAGTAGACATCATCATGATGTCGACAGAGTTTTGGGAAGAAGAAGATGAATTTTGAGCAACCATTTTGGTCTCTTAAGAGGGGAAGAATCCATTAAGGCAACAGGTGTAGAGGAACCTCTAAGAAATTGATTAACCTCTGCATGATGCATACATTCCTTAGTATAATGATCTTCATTGCAAATAAGACAAGGATGTCACCATTTATTTTTCTCTTCAAAAGATTGGGTTTTTGTTGGGTTTTCCTATTGAGGGGATTTTTTTTTCTTTTCCTTTGCACTTGTTTTTACCTCCAGGTTGTTGAGGTTTGTCAATTGATAATTGAGTTTCATTAACCTCATAAGCATTAATAGGAGTAGAAGTAGCATGAGGTGAATTTTGAACAACAATAGTCAA
>APFE031697622.1:0-13172 GCA_000404065.3 Pinus taeda
TGGGAGAAAATCCAGTCATGCTAAGGGTTGGTATCTCCTGTGTGATCCCTGATTTTAATAGCTTAGATTCCTAGAGGTCGTGATTATTCAAGCCATAGTGATCCCTGATTTTAATAGCTTAGATTCCTAGAGGTCGTGATTATTCAAGCCATAGCTTAGGCAGGAGAGCCATTTCATGATTCACCTTACCTAGCAAAAAGATGTTAAATATAGTAAATATTTAATGTTTTTTGATAGCTTAAATGCCTAGAGGTTGCCATTACTCAAGCCATATATGAGGTAGGAAAATCATTTCATGATTCACATTACCTAACATAAAAATGTTAAATACAGTAAAATATTCAATGTAACAAAAAATAATTAAAAATTAAATAAAAATATTAACTGCCAATAAGAATAATAAGAGGGGATGTGTAATTCACTAAAATCTTAATTTAAAATTAATATGTGGCATTTAAAATTATCATAATAATACGGAATTGCAATGTGATCATCAATAAAATATTTTAATATAACAGATTAAATATTATTAGTCTATACCAAAATTAAAATAGTAACAAAGAAAACTATTTTAATATGGATAATGTAACTCATTGATAAAATTTCTTAATACACCTGCTATATGAAATATTTTAATGTCAACTCCTTATATATTATATGTTGTTTATGAAAAATTATATATGTCATATAAAGCAATTGAAAAAAATAAGTTTTTATGGTTAAAATGTTTGAAGTAGTTTAATAATTTTATATTTTGGTCTTTTCCCATATGTATATATGTATATATTATATCAATTTTCCCTGAAATTCAAAAAATATTTTAGGACCTATAAGCTTAAATTATGTACCTTCTATAGTATTCAAAATTAAATTTAAAATAGTGAATAATCAAAGATTGTAAATTAATTTATATTATATATATATAATATTATATTTATAATATATTTTATTATATATAATTATATAGAAAGAGAGGCCTCTACAAATTCCATTGTGAATCTATCAAAAAATAAGGGATGCATTTTTTTTATGTTTCACTTAAAATATGTTTTTTTCTCGTGAAGGGTTGTTCTTTGACTTATTATTTAAGATGAACTATAGTGAATATAATTATATATATAATATATGTGTGTGTGTGTGGAAGAGATAGAAAGCAATGGAAAAATATGTTTCCTAAAAGTTAAAACTATAAACTTAGTTTCACTATTTCATTTTTTCGTCTTTTTTTATATAGTTTTTGGTCAATTTTTTCGCGAAATTAATAAAGATTTTTAACTTGGCAAATTAAGAGATTTGATTGTTTTTGTTCCATATTAACTCTAAATTAATTATATAATTTCCTATAAATAAACTGTATTTTTAATATAAAAATTAATTAAAATTTTTCTTTTAATTTAGCAAATTTTAATCTTCGAGTTGAGATATCTTACATAGATTAAAGTTGTCAATAATAGTTTCTTTGCAGGTCTAAATCCAATATTTAAGCATACTTTATATTAATTTTCGAAAAACATAATAATAAGGATGAGTGAAAATAAAAGTACATTTAAATGTGACTTTGTACCATTTGCATAAATTTATATAAAAAAATGTAATTTTTCTATTGGCCATTCCTTAAAATTCATCACATTCGTCACTGCCCCATGATCGTTTGTTCACATTGCTCAATGCAGCGTACCATATAGCAACTACCTAGGGTTCCGCCTTTGTTAGCTTCCCTTGATGAATAAATTTATTCGCTATTAGTGCATCACAAGAGGTTTATGGGAATGAAGCTCAAATTATATCAATGGGAAATCATCCCTGCGGCGGCGCCGCTGATCTCTGTAACCGCCCGTGTGGCTGAGAAACCTCATTCCTCATGAACCCAATTGCCAGGACATACCTAATCACGTAGGCGTGCCTGCAATTGAGAGTAAGATATCATTAGCTCACAAACTCTCTTCAAAATCACATTAAAATCAGTAAATTTTTGGGTGTCAAGCTATGTTCTGACAGAAATGGATTTCTGGAGGTTTTTCAATTTATCGTGATAGGAGAGGAGCATATCAAGATACAATCAATCCTGTGAGCCTTGGATTTGCTAGTCGGCCCGATGGCTAAAAAGAAGATTAATTGTTATGCAATGAGCCAGAGAGCTTTCTTTATCATTGTGCGCAATGTAACATTAATGTAAAACCTAATACTAATTAGGTTTTAGAGGAGGCTTTTTAATAACGTTAGGTTTTACGATGAAATAAATTCATTAATCTGTTTTACTCTTCTCAACATATTTAGGTTTTTGGCTACATGATTTGAGAAGATAAGGTAACCTTAGAGTTTATGACTAGGGTTTGAGTGCTGGAGTGTAACTATGTACAATCAAGTGTAACTATATATTATATTATGATAATAACTTCGCACCAACAAATTTACAAGTCTCGGTCAAATATTACAGTACAAACATATAAAAAAATCCCAAAGGCTTAAAAAATATCAAGAATAAACAAGATGAAGATTGAGAAGATAGAACCAACTCAATTGCAACCTACAAGCCTGAAGGTCGTATGGTAAAAGTGACACCACGAAAACTAAATATATAAGTATTATTAACATGTTTATTTTATTTAAAAGAGTTTTTAGCTAAAATCATATAATAATTTAAAATTAGTTTACTAGTTTCAAACCAACCAGTGTGATTCATAGTCAATATAAAGTAGATTATGATTACAAAATAAATAAATAAACAAATATATATGGGAAATTGAAATTTTTATATGATAATATTTTTTGTTTATTGGTTAAGGTTTTTTTCCATAATATAATTACTAATATATATATTCTATTCATTTTAAATTTCAAACTGTGACTTACGAAAAGAAATAGAAATATATTAATTTTATTGAATCCACTTATCCTTATATCTTATTGAAAATTCTTATGGTGCTGTCAAGTTAACTCTCCCGCTACAAAGAGCATATCAAACATTTTAGCACTTCTTATTTCCTCTATCTTTCTCCATTTTCGGTACAAGAATCTTCTTTCAGGCAAAAGGTTTTCTTTCTCAGCTGCTAACTCATCTAACTGTTTTAGCAAATTCTGAGACCGCCTATTCTTTTGTTCGGAATTGTGTCCTATTTCGCTAATACATTTAAATGGTTAGTCGCTTAACTTTTCTATTTCAGCCATCGGCTGGTCCAAAATGTATAATTTCACCCTGCACTCTTCGTCCACCATTTTAGAGATTGACATAATTTGTTTTTGCTTCAAAAAAAAATTGAGCGGATCCAACAATGGGCTGATAGTTGGTTTTCCTAGTGATTAGTTTTCCCGCGAGTTTTCTTAGCACGTCTAACCAGTGCACGTCTTTTTATGCACATATCTTTTGTGTGCTAAATTTGTTCACTAAATAAATAAATCATATATTTGATATGTGAAATTTGTATATGAAATATTTTAAGGAGTTGAATTTATTTATGAAATTGAAAGGAAATGTTTTATATATATATTAATTAGTTTTTTTTGATAGATATTTTATTTATTATAGAGGTGTGGTAATTTTTAAAGCTTAATTAAACTTAAAAAACTAAATGATAAATTCTATTATATAAATAAAATAACTAATAAAATATTGTATTCTTAAATATCATAATAAAAATTAAAAAATATGATTAAATAATATTGTTTATATTAATATATATATATTTTATTAAATATATATTTTTATAATTAAATTCATTAGAATATGTGTTTTTTAATATAATAATAAGTCATTTTAAATTGAAAGTATGGAGAGAAAACTATAATTCATGAAAATGGGAATAATAGAAAAAGGAAAAAGAATGAAAAAGTTAAGTAAAAAAGATATAAAACTAAAAACAAAAATTAGTAACTAATAGAAATGGAAGTTACTACAAAGCCCATAATAAAATAACCAATCATCTTACAAATAAATAAATTTAAATCATAATAAAAGTTAAAGAAAATTGAATTCGCAATATTAAACTATGAATAAGCCGCATAATTTTTTTGTCAAGACAAATTAATATACACTTACAAAGAAAAGTGAATGTGTACTAAATCGTACATATGATGGTTTCTAAGAATCACACAACTTTTACCTCACATCTATAAACAAATGTGTCATGTGACAAACTATTATTTCTTTACTAGGAGTAATTTTTATAATAATAATAATATTAGAATAAATGTTCGTATTTCTTTGTTAAGCTTGGCAGGACCTCCTTTTGTCTATTTATAAAACACAAGTTTACACCACATATGTGAGATAGGTGGCCTCAACTTGCCCAGTGAGAAACCACATCTGTTGGCCACCTATCCTCGTTATAAGCCATCCATAAACAATATAGTTTCAGTCGATCTACCCAAGCTATATATGTATCAGTATCATGATAAGAGTCTATGTGTCTATCTATCATAATCATGCATCAGTAAATGTAAATGTTATCCACAAGAAACCAAAAAAACATCCTCGAGCCTACTAATCTTGTTGATCTTTTGAGGTAGACTCCAACGGAGCCAGGTCTTTGGCAGAGTCTCCGAGTATGTTACCAACTCGATAATACAAGGGATGTGCCTTTGGATACGATCTAGGCAGATGTACTACTTACAAAACTTGAATTGAGTGGTCTGCAAGTCTCTCTTGTAATTGGGCATGTCCTAGAGGGTCATAGCTATCCCCATTGACATTTTCTCCATGGCCTTCCCCATAAGTCTCCTCATGAGCTAGTACAGATATAGTGTCTGCTTAAACTGGGTGAGTCTACCCCTAGTATTCCTAGGATCTAGGATTACCTCCCACCAATTCTCCATTTCCTCTTCAAACTCCTCCTCCTACTTTATCTTTTCCTCCCATTCACCCAAAATCTTATGGATGCATGCATCTGTTCCTTCCTTATACGTTGTTGCCGCTTCACTGATGGGTTGTTCTACCAAATTCCTCCCACGCCTAGGTTCCAAGGTGCTTGGGTCTGCTACTATAGGCAGCTCCCTCCCCCTTCTGCCTCATCCTCTTCCACGTGCTCGACTGGCCATCTCTTCTCTTTCTTGAGCCTGTTCACACACAATATGCATTATTTCGTAGGGCATAGTTTCATGCCTTTCCATATTGATGTAGGTTCCCCTCCCCTCACATTTCCAATCATAATTTCCTCTGCCCCTAGATGCGGTGCCACTCCTCTGCCTGAAGCGTATGCGCCCCTCTTTCAGCTCTCATTATCCTTGCTCGCCTGCTTTGTAGTAGCCTCTCCACCTCTCTGATTATGGTAGATCTCTTGCCTACTCTCGAGGGTGATGTCCCAGTGCTAGACCCAAATTATGCTTATGGCGCTTACCGCTAGCCTATCGAGCCAGGTTACTGTCACTCCCACTCGCATAGCCTTCCCTCACCCCTCTGCCCAGTGCTGTTGTCTCACATCTCCATCGAGATGAGCTGCCTTCCCTCACTCATGCTTAGCTATAGTCTCCCCTCCCTCCCTGGTAACCCAACTATCTTGATTATTCGTAGGAGGTTTCTTAAGGTCCCAACCCTGATTTTCTTTCCCAGCGCTAGCCTCTAGCTCAAACACGATCACCCTCCCCACCATCTTACGCTAGTCTCCCCAACCTTTACCCCAATTACCCTCCTTGGTCTTCTCGCTCACACCCCAGCCATGGAATAGCACAGTAAACATAGAAATGGGTTTGTAAGGCTAGTGAACATACAAATTTTTTTATTTTAAATTATATAGATATATGTTGAATCTTATATCATTTTGTTCAATGCAATTTGAAGAATAAATTTAAAAGACATTTTCCTTTATTAAGTCCTTAATCTAATTAATATAGATAAAAATTTTAATGGATTAGATATATAATAATATAAGGTATTAATATTAATGTTTATAATATTAATATTTTATGTTATAAATGTATTAGATTTTTATTGGTTTGATGATTAGTTTAATTGGTTGAGTCTTTCTCGTTAAAGCATATTTTATATTAAAAAGATCAAGGCTTAAATTTTCTTGACACTCTTGGGGTTAGGCTTTGTGGTTGACCTTACACGAGGTGATCCCTTTGAGTAGATATGTTTGGTAGAAATATTATGTGGACGTAGTGATCACTGATTTCCTGAGTTGGTGAAATATATATATATATATATATATATATATATATATATATAGTTATATATATATATATATATATATAGATTATTATATATTCCCTATGCCATTAAAATTATCATTTTATAATAATAATATAAATATTAATTTATTTTTACATTTAAAATTAATATAATATTAATATTGACATGATTCTCATTTTTTGAGCAGAGAGGAGGAGAACAATGGTGAGCGGATCAGGAGTCTGCGCGAAGGAGGTGGTGGTGGATGCGCGCCACCATATGCTTGGCTGCCTCGCCTCTATACTGGCCAAGGACCTTCTCCATGGTCAGTGAGTGGATGCCCTCAGCAAAGTTCTGGCGCCCTTCTATCCGACTGCAGGTAGACTCGGAAAGGATGCGCATGGGCGTCTGCAATTTAATCGTAACGGTGAGGGAGGTGAGATAAACGAGGCTGTAACTGCTTTTACCATTGACATTTTTGGTAACTTTGCGCCCAGTCCAGAGTTCTATCAGTTTCTTCATGCAGAAGAAAATCATACCTACCCTCTGCTCCTTGTTCAGTGGATCAGCAGACTACATGACTTCTCCATTTCTTTTGGCCGTGAGGTTCCGGGGGTTTTAGCGGCGGCAGATCTGAAGTGCGGATGCTTAAAGCCTGTTTTCGATGGGAAATGCGGAGAGAAAATAACGTGCCATACCCAGAACGCGCGGTGCAAAGGCACGGGGGAAAGGAGAGAAGAAATCTGGGACGCGGCAGGGTTAGATTCTGAAGGTCCTTACACTGTTTCAGTCGTCGCAATCAAGGAAGAGGGACTGCATGATGCAGATCTGCTCCCTCTCTCCATGGAATGGCCCAAACATTGCAGATCGCGCCTTGATCTAATCGATCTAGCCACTATTCGAGAACAACCAGAATCCAGGTAGCAGACCAGTGGCAATAAGCATAGATCGAGCAGAGGGTTTGAAGAATTAGACATGCAAATGGAAGATCGACCCAATTCGAGGTCAAATCTGGATATGCGTCAAGAGATGGGAGACCCAAAAGACTCTGGCCCTGTGTTGCTCCAGAAATTTCTTGAAAATTCCTCCGCCCCCTTTCATGTTCAAATCGCACAGATCTTTGGCGAGACCATTCTGCAATGGGTATACCCTTCAGATTTGGTGCAGAACCTCAAAGTAAATCTGGAACACCGACTTGGGATCCCCTCTGCCCTTCAAAGACTTATTTTCCAAGGTAAACAACTCGATGATCCTCTTCCTCTCTATTTTTACAACATAAAAAGCAATAGCTCTTTAGTGTTTTCCCTTCGTTTGAGAGGTGGAGCTGCAGGTCAATCCTCTTTTGCTCCTCCCTACTCCTACAAAGCTGCAGTCCGCTCTGAGATGCCCATTTCCCCTGAACCTCCCAAACCCAAGCCTTTTTTGGTTGACAAGTTGGAGGAGGTTCCCTCTGTTGAGATCTCCCACTCTGAACTTGCAGACGACATTCAAAAATTCGCTGAAAGGGCCATCATCTACAGATTCAATGGGCTCTGGCCTCGCTCAAAGGATCTTTATGACTGGATCAATGATAATTGGACTCACCACTGCAAGGTTTACTTCTGCGCAAAGGGATATTTTATAGTTCTGTTCGACAATCCTAAGCACTACGAAAAGGCCTTAGAAGAAGGCCCTTGGTTCATGGGTTCAACAGGACTCTTCTTAACTCCATGGTTCCCAGATTTCGACCCAGCTTCTGCAGTCATCACTAAAGCCCCTGTCTGGATCAGACTTCCAAATTTTCCAGTACACCTGTGGCACACAGTAGTATACAGGCAAATAGGCAATACCTTGGGCAGCTTTTTGATGGGAGATTCCTGGAGGGAATAGCAAGGTCTCTACGCATATGCTAGAATATGTGTGGAGCTAGATTTAAGCAAGGGACTGCCAGAGCTAATCAATCTCAAGATCAATGACATTGTTTGGACCCAGATCCTAGATTATGAAAACACTGCCTTCTGATGCCGCCACTGTCACCCAACAGGGCACCTGCAGAACTCCTGCCCATCGCTAACTGCAAGAACAAAAAAGCGCAACTACGCAAAAACCAAACCGAAGCGTTGGACCCCCTATTCTCCGCCGCCAGCAGTGAGCTCTAAAGCCCCAAGCTCGGAGGATGAGGAAAGCGATTCAGAACGAGACCAGGCGCCTCAGCCGATGGCTCCGTCCATAGATACTCAGGCGCACACCTTTGTCACAACAATCTCCCAGAAACGCGCCCATGAGACTTCCTCTTCTGAATCAGAAAAGGAGTCCCCGAAGATAGAGAATTCTAGTCTTCAAGTTGTCTTAGCTCATACTCCCCATGATAGCTGGACAAAAGTCAATAAAAAGAAAGGGAAAAAACATTGTGTTGTAGCTTCTGCCCCTGTGGGGTAAAAGTCAGTCAGTCAGTCTTTGCTCTCAAGTTATTTGATGTAGCTCCGAGATTGAATCTCTTTTTCTTCGGGACTGAGGTTGATGGTTTCATCATTTCCGGTCTTCCAGTCTCTTGTATCTCTTGATTGTACTATATTTTACTCAATAGAATTAGTCTAAAATTACAAAATATATAATATATATATAATATATATATATATAAATATAATATTATATAATATTAATATTATTATATAGAAATTGTAAATATAACACTGTAACTATTAATATAAATAGGTGTTAAGGTAAAACTTATTGTTTCAAGTCTTCACACATTTTTTTTTATAAATTTATCTTCTCTTATTTTAAAAGATAAAAATTTTGGTGTCATTCTCACAAGCAAGTAGAATATATTTTATTTTGATCAACAAAAACTATCATCAAAATGTCACATCATAAAATTAACATTTCAATGCATTTGTACAAAACAAAATGGTGTCAAAAGACTATGAAACAAATGTTGGGACAATGTGATGAAAAAAGCGAGCTTAATGTAGTGACAAAAAAACTAACATGACGATTGTAATAAAGAAAAAAAAGACATTTCTTTTAGATGATCATTACACATCATCATAAAGTCACAATACACAACTAACACCACAATTTGGTTGTGCAAATAAAATGACACAAACATGCAATGGAAAATGCAATTTCATGTCACATTTTCCTGAACAAATATCTTTGTTGTTATGCGGCACATGGTTGTGTATAAAAGATGTGAAATTGCAGCAAATACAAATTCTTATACAATGTGAAGAAAAAATATAACATTATATTCTAACAAATGAACTAACGTGACAAACAAACCAATGTCTTTCGTTATAACATACATGTTTTGATTTCAATATGGTACAAACACTCACCAATGTCACAAAGTAACACATATTGTCTGATATGGCAATGTGACAAACATTGTTGTAATGTCACATACATTGCAATATATCTAATGATGCAATCTAAAAAATGTTATTGTAATATGACATTACAAAACTAACAAACTATTTGTCCAAGAATGTGACGTTGTCCAAGTTTATCCAACATCACAATGCGATAAACATTGTCCAATGTTGTAATTTGACATTATGTTGCAATTAATATAATGTCGCAATGTCACAAAAATTGTCCCATTTTGACAATCTTTGTTGCATTGTGACATAAATTCTAAAAATCCTGAACAAATTACCAATGTTAGAATGGTCAATTATGGTCACAATGGCCAACCATTATAACATGTTTGACCATAATCAACATCATCACATACTCAACATAATTAGCCGTACCAATGACATTCAACTTCTCCAACATATAAAATATGACTAGCACAACCATACTTATTCATGTGATTGATATATGCTGATTGACATCATTTTCATACATCTGTTTGCATATAAAAATTAGAAAATACCACCAATAAACATATATAAACCATATTAATAATTAAGAAATATAAATCATGTAATAGTTATAATATACTCATACCTAATATATAGTATTTAAAAATTCCAATATAATACAATTATATCAAATCAAATCACCAAATTAAACTCGCCCATTCAGCCGTTGATTTTACCCTCACGGACCGGCTCCTTTAGCTAGGGGATCCTTTTGATCAGGCAACCAAATATAAATGAATTTTTATATGCAAAACACATTGATAATAAGAATGTTGTCTTCTTGTAGTGACATCATTACAAAGACACGCTTAGCTATACAAATTTTATATTTTAAAAATATCTTTTTATTGTTCTTTATCATTAAAAAAAATGCTTAGTTATACAAATTTTATATTTAATGGATTTTAATATTTTGAAATTATTTTTATAATAAATTTAATAAATACCAAAAAAAATTAACAGTTATACTATTAACTTCTCTAAAATTATGGTGTTTGAAACCAATTTGCTATGAGTCCCACCCTTGTTCTCCATTGTTCTCCATAGGATCATTACGTCGTATTGTAGAACCTCTGCTGTTACCTTCTCCACCTCCATGTCGGGAATCACCATCAGCCGGGTTGAAATTACACTTGTAGAAGCGAGCACCAAGAGTATGGGACCTGCACAAGCCAATGGCACCTCATAGGATAGGAGGTACTTCTTTCTGTTACCTGACATGTCGGGATAGGACCACCTTGGTAACAAGAGCTTGGCCATTGCCACCTCGCTTTATACTACATTCTCAAACTATTCATAAATCAGGTTAATGCCTCATTCCCATTTGTCTAAGCAATAGTGGCTCATCTAAGATAGGTTAGAAGTTCAAATTCCAGACTGTGCTCCTCATGTAATGTCGCTGCATCTCCTTCACTGCAGTTCATGGAACTCGCCGTACCCACCCAGGAGAATTTTGGTGGTGCGCAAGCAGAGGAGCATCCTATGGAGAATAATGAAGGAAGCTCGGAAGGAATTTCATTTATAGATTTGCAGGGAAAGCAATCTCTGTAAGCAGTACGTTCATGAATATAAAAAGCATTTGAATGCTAAAGCAGTGAATTAAATGCATGTATATCAAAATATTTCCTATAAAATAACTTTAATATAAAATAATTTGTAGTATTTTGGTGACAGTGTATTGCAGTGTAGGTGATATTATTTTGCTGTAAAATAACAAAAAATTAAAATAATTTTAGTATAAAATAATTTGTAGTATTTTGGTGAGTGTATTTTAGTGTAGGTGATAGTATTTGTTGTAAAATAACAAAATTAAAATAACGTTTTGTATTTCGGTGATAGTGTTTTTAGATGATAATATTTCGTAGGTGAACAGATTTTTCTCATTTAAATTAAATTCAATTTAATTAAAAAAATTACCATACCATCTTAATTAAATAAATCAAATTTAATTAAAAATGATTTCACATTAAATTTGGGAATTATAATAGGATAAATAATGAATAATAAAGTTGTGAAATCTCATAATATGGTAAAATTTTTTTTTATATTATAAAGAAATTTCAGTTTATATAATAAAAAAGGAATTATTGTAAAATTTAAGAAAATTTATAATATATTATAAAAACATAATATTAAAATAAAAAATTATTATTTTTTTATATTTTTTTAAAAATAAATATAAACTAATAAAACTAAAAAAGATTCCAACCAACCAAAAGAATAATATATATAAGAAAAGAACACAATGTTATGGTGAAAAACTTAATACATTTTAAAAGAATTTACCCATTATTTCTAAAAAAATTTATTGCTTTATAATAAAGAGTAAAATAAAGGTAAATAGTTTTTTTTATGAGTAATAAAAAATAATATATTATTTATTTTTTGTCCACACTTTATGGTAACATATAGTCATCTACATAGTTATAAATCACTAGTAAACCTTATATATGTGTATTTTTCTATCTAGGTAGTAGATATTGTGGCTTAGTTGTCTATGTGGGAAAGTATGCATGGTATTTTGTTGATGCATAGTAAAGATACTTTGGTAAGAGTAGAGGCCCAGAAAAGTGCTACAAACATATTCAGGATGAGCAAATAATTGATGTGGGGAGATGCTAAGAGGCCTCTTAAGCTCATGTAATGACATCATACGTAAGATATTTTAGATTAAGTAAGTATGTGTGATAAACACTAAACATGTGAAGTAAATTTAAATTTAAGGAGATAAAACTACTCCAACCATACTTTCAATGTATAAATACATATGAAGAATGAATAGTAAAGTTGTTGGTTAACCTTCCCAAAAATATCTTCCCCATTATGTGTACATCTTGGTGATTCTTCACAAAATGTAGCCTATTCCTAAATGTCTCCTGAATCCATGCTTCCAAATTTAGTTCTAGGGTGAGAAATTTTAGTTCTTCAACATCTTATCAACGTTCTTCGAGCCATTGAGGATTTCTTTACTTAGATTATTTTCTTTTGAAATTATGTTATGAGACCCATTGTAAGAATTGTAAGTAACATTTAGAAATAGAACAAAACAATGTTCCTTCCCCTATAAGATTCGTTTGCTATTATGGATGGAGGGATATACAACTCTTTAACATATTAGATAATGAGAGTGCACATTTGTCAAGGATACAATCCTTTTACAGGGTTTTGATTTAGGAAACTAAAATCATAACTAAAGGTGTCTTGGTTGGTAGTCCTCATGGCCCCATGGCCATGAGTAATACAATGCATCTACTATTCACTTCTTAGTTAAATGGTTTAATGGGGGTGGTTACAAAAGAGACATGAAGGTATTTTCCTCAACCTGTCTATTTCCAATTTTCGTTTACATTTATCTGTTACATCCCAAGTCAAAGGGTGAAGCGATGAGTGTATACTTCCAAGTTCATGTTTATCTCAAGTTAAAATAACCTCATCACAGAAATATATATATATATAATATATATATATAATTATATATAATATATATATATATATATATATATATATATATAATATATATATAGCTATACCATGTGATTTTGTAGGGTTGGCTACACACATTGTTATTAGTTGTCTTAACCTAGTCTAGCGATTGTGTTAATTTATTGTCACTACCATTTCTTGTAGCCTATTGCATTAGGAGATGAGTCTACATCTATTTGCAATGCTATGATTAACTTAAGCTTATTTAATACGTCAATTTAGGACTTTAGACA
>APFE031697625.1:0-13707 GCA_000404065.3 Pinus taeda
GGACAAGTTGAAATCTAATCTGAGCGATGCAATAAATAGGGACAACAGGCTATTCCAACAGCTATTTTGACAAGAAACGGTTAATGGACCTCTAACAGCTATATTCTCATTATTCATATATTTATTAATAAAATTCATTATTTTATTTTAATTATTTAAAAAATCAGATATTATTTTTAAATAAAGAAACTAATCTAATTACCATTATGTTAATAATTAATAAAAATATCAAAATATGCCCTTATATAAGGGTAAAATGGTGAAAAATACCATTATCTCCCATTAATATCAAACCATTACCCCTATATAATACCAGTAATAAATTTTTTATTTTTTACTATTATAAATAATATAAATATAATATTATTTATTCCTAATATTATTATCTCAAAAAGTCTAATTGACCATAATAAATATGTAATTAAAGGAAAAATTCCTCTAATTACCCATTTAACAGACTCTTTATATAATATTATTTATTTTATGTATGAATTTTATTATTAAATGAATTGTTACATTTATTGTTATTGTTAATAATTAATTTATATGAATAAAAACCTATTCGGTATTTATACATTATAAATAAATAAATATAATATTATTTATTCTTAATATTATTATTCAAAAAGTCTAATTGACCATAATAAATATATAATTAAAGGAATTTTTCTTTTATCTACCCATTTAACCAAATTATAATCCATACTATAAATTATTTATTCCTTCTATTAATGTGAAAGTCTTTAAAAGCTATTCTACTAATAATGCCCCTAATACCCACCTGCCAAAACTCTTATTTTATCATTTATATAAATATGTAAATATAAATATTATTTTTTAATGTAATTTGGTTACAATTATGTATTATTAATAATTATTTATATGAAAAATTATTTAATGGTGATTCTTATTATTATTAATTTAATTCCTATACTTTAATCTCATTAACTCCTACCCATATATATATTCTTACTACGAAAACACATCATTAAACTAGAGTTAACCCTTATGAGAATAAAAAGGGGGAAAGCCTCAATCTCGACCCTTAAACCAAACTACACAAAACTTTCATAATGAAGGAAGCAGAAGAACAGAAAAAACTACAGGCTCCCATTGCTAGATCGGAAACTAACCCTACACCCACACAAAAGGAAAGCCCCTTATCTAGGAGAGGGGGCAACAAAAACAAAAAAGGCTAAAGAAACCCACCGGAAAAAAGGAGGATAAAGGCATCAGGACACCCAAGAGAAGAAGGAATGAGGGGGGCTAGGAAGACAGGGTTGGGATCCAGCAACTGCTGATCTTCCAGCCGGCATCCCTATTAAGATTTTTTGGCCTTTTTTCAATCTCCAGGGCGTCTCTAAACTTCTGATGGTGAAACTGCCCAACCTTCGCAATGACGCGCGCCTCTTCAATACAGACATGATGTTTAGTCTTCTCGGCATGCTCTGCAAGGGCCGAGGACTTGGCTCTTCCATGTCTTAAGTCTGATGAATGCTCGTTAATCCTTTGATTAATCGATCGACCGGTTTCACCAATATATGGTGTCCCACAAGAGCATGGAATAACATAGACGCCCTTCATGTCTTTCGGATCGATAGGATCTTTCACCGACCTCAGGGAGCCACAGAAGGTATTAAGAGGTCTAAAGGTAGCGGGAACCTTATGCTTCTTTAGAATCTTGGCAATCCTGTCAGTGGTTCCTTGGATGTAAGGCAGGTGGACCGCTAAGACCCGATCATTCAGATCTTTAGGAACTGAAGGCTCTTTATGAGCTCTGAGGAAGGCTTTTTGTCCTAGGTGCCTACTATAACCATTTTTCACAAAGACATCAAGGAGATGGGCCTTCTCCTTTTCCAAGCTCTTTTCATCGAATATTCTTATAGCACGGGTAGCAAGCGTGCTGAGAACCCCTACCTTCTGAGTTGGGAAATGATGGGAGGAAGCATGCAGATATTGATCAGTATGCGTTTTCTTCCGAAAAACTTGGTGAGAGAAGGAACCATCATCATTATTCGAGATGAGAACATCTAGGAACGGAAGAGACCCATCGACTTCTTTTTCCATAGTGAATTTTATGGCGGAAGACTGATTATTAAGATGACTGAAGAACAAATCTAAATTATCAGGACCATGAGACCAAACAACGCCCATGTCATCCACGAATATTTTCCATAGCTTTGGTAAGAGACGAGAGGAGGCTAAGGCTTTGGACTCAAAATCCTCCATAAAGATATTTGCAACAATCGGGGATAAGGGGGAGCCCATAGCAACTCCGCAAGTCTGCTCATGGAACTCTCCTTCGAAGCTGAAAAAGGTGGAAGTCAGGCACAACTCAACCAACCGAGCAGCATCAGGGTCAGTAAGCCTGTTAATGACCTCCATGGCCTCATTGATGGGAATACAAGTGTAAAGGGAGACCACGTCGAAACTGACCAGAATATCCTCCGGTTCAAGCTTAATCCTCTTAAGGTCATCAATAAATGAAGCCGAGTCTTTAACGAAAAACTTTGTGTGACCAACCAAGGGTTTCAGCTTCACTGCGAGGAATTTGGCCAGGAGATAGGTCGGACCACCAATGGTATTGACAATGGGTCTCAGGGGAACCCCCTCCTTGTGGACCTTAGGCAGGCCATAGATCGTAGGAGTAATGGGGTTGCCCTCAATAAATAATTATTAACAATAACATAATGGTAAACAAATTACATTAATAATAATATTCATAATAACAATAAATAATATTATATTAAAGAGTCTAGTTAAATGGGTAATTAGAGGAATATTAAGGTAAATTAGACTTTTTAAATAACTTTCTCATTAATAGAAGAAATAAATAATATCATATTTATCTGGGAGTATGGATTATAATCTGGTTAATCGGGTAGATAGAGGAAATTTTCCTTTAATTACATATTTATTATGGTCAATTAGACTTTTTGAGATAATAATACTAGGAATAAATAATATTATATTTATATTATTTATAATAGTAAAAAATAAAATATTTATTACTGGTATTATATAGGGGTAATGGTTTGATATTAATGGGTGATAATGGTATTTTTCACCATTTTACCCTTATATAAGGGCATATTTTGATATTTTTATTAATTATTAACATAATGGTAATTAGATTAGTTTCTTTAATTAAAAATAATATCTAATTTTTTAAATAATTAAAATGAAATAATGAATTTTATTATTAAATATATGAATAATGAGAATATAGCTGTTAGAGGTCCATTTACCGTTACTGGTCAAAATAGCTGTTGGAATAGCCTGTTGTCCCTATTTATGGCATCGCTCAGATTGGATCTTCAACTTGTCCTGACGATGAAGCAGACTAGTTGGTTCGAAACGCGTCGACAAATGGTTTCTTATGTGATTTTGCCAAAATTATTCTCTTAAACAAGATTATGGATCACAGAAGTCTAAACTCATTTTAAAATCGTTCAAAATTGTTCTTCAAACAATTTAAATTATTTGTAAAGTATTTTAATTTATTTTTAAAGCACTGTAAACTATTTTTAAAGCTTTTTAAATCGTTTTTAAAGCATTTCAAATTGTTGTTAAAGCATTTAAAATTGTTTTTAATACATTTTAAATCATTTTGAATTGTTTTTAAAGCATTTTAAAAGGGTTTTAAAGCATTTTCAATTGTTATTAAAGCACTAAACTTATTTTTAAAGCATTTAAAAATTTTTCTAAAAGATTTTAAATTGTTTTTAAAGAATTTGAAATCATTTTAAATTGTTCTTAAAGCAATTTAAATTATCTTTAAAGTATTTTAAGTTGTTGTCAATGCATTGTAACCTATTTTTAAAGCATTTTAAACTGTTATTAAAGCATTTTAAATTATTTTTAAAGCATTTTGAACTGTTCTTAAAGCATTTTAAATTGTTTTTAAAACATTTTAAATTATTTTAAAATCATTTAAAAAATGTTCTTAAGCAATTTAAAATTATTTGTAAATTGTTTCTAAAGCATTGTGAACCATATTTAAAACATTTTAAATTGTTTTTTAAGTATTTTAAATAGTTTTGAAAGCATCTTAAAGTACTTTAAAGCATTTTAAATTGTTTTTAAAAAATTTTAAATTGTTTTTAAAGCATTTTAGAAACATTTTAAAGCACGTTAAAGCTTTTAAAATTGTTTTTAAAGCATTTTAAATTCATTTTAAAGTGTCTAAAATGATTTTTAAAGTAATGAAGACTATTTTCAAAGCATTTAAAAATGTTTTTAAAGCATTTTAAATTATTTTGAAACCATTTTAAGACATTTTAAAAAGATTTTAAAAGCATTTCTAATTGTTTTTAAACGCATTTTAAATTGTTTTTAAAGAATTTTAAATTATTAGTAAAACATTTTAAAAGGTTTTAAAGCATTTTAACATTTCAAGATGTTTTTAAAGCATTTTTAAGTATTTTAAAACATTTTTAATTGTTTTTAAAACATTTCAAAATCATTTAAAATTGTTTTTAAAGCACTTTAAATTGTTCTTCAAGCATTTTAAATTGTTTCTAAAGCACTTTAACTTATTTTTAAAGCATTTTAAATTGCTTTTAAAGCATTTGAAAATCTTTCAAAATTGTTCTTAAAGCAATTTAAATTATTTTTAAAGTATTTTGATTTGTTTTTAAAGCATTTTAAAGCATTTTAAAACATTTCAAGATGTTTTTAAAGCATTTTTAAGTATTTTAAAACACTTTTAATTGTTTTTAAAACATTTCAAAATCATTTGAAATTGTTTTTAAAGCACTTTAAATTGTTCTTAAAGCATTTTAAATTGTTTCTAAAGCACTTTAACTTATTTTTAAAGCATTTTAAATTGCTTTTAAAGCATTTGAAAGTCGTTCAAAATTGTTCTTAAAGCAATTTAAATTATTTTTAAAGTATTTTGATTTTTTTTAAAGCATTGTAAACTATTTTTTAAGCATTATTAATTGTTTTTAAAGCATTTTAAATTATTCTTGAAGCATTTAAAATTGTTTTTAAAACGTTTTAAAAGGGTTTTAAAGCATTTTCAATTGTTCCTAAAGCACTTAAACTTACTTTTAAAGCATTTTAAATTGTTTTTAAAACTTTTTAAATTGTTTTCTAATTGTTTTAAAGTCATTTTAAATTTTTTAAAAGTGTTTTGAATTGTTTTTAAAGTATTTTAAATTGTTTTTAAAGCTTTTTAAATCGTTTTTAAAGCATTTTAAATTGTTTTTAAAGCATTTTGAATTGTTTTTTAAGCATTTTCAATTGTTTTTAAAGCATTTAACTTGTTTTTAAAGCATTTTAAATTTTTTTTAAAATATTTAAATTGTTTTTAAGAATTTTAAATCATTTTAAATTGTTCTTAAATTAATTTGAATTATTTTTAAAGTATTTTAAGTTGTTTTTAATGCATTGTAACCTATTTTTAAAGCATTTTAAACTGTTTTTAAAGCGTTTTAAATTGTTTTTAAAGCATTTTACATTGTTTAAAATTGTTCTTAAAGCATTTTAGGTTGTTTTTAAAGCATTTTAAATTGTTTTTAAATTTTTTTTAAAGCATTTTGAATTGTTTTTAGAGTATTTTAGATTGTTTTTGAATTGTTCTAAATTGTTTTGAACCGTTTTAAACCATTTTAAAGTTTTTTAAATGTTTTAGATTGTTTTTAAAGCATCTTAGAGTACTTTAAAGCGTTTTAAATTGTTGTTAAAGCATTTAAAATTGTTTTTAAATTATTTTGAACTATTTTAAAGCATTTTAAATTGCTTTTAAAGTATTTTAAAAACATTTTAAAGCACGTTAAAGCCTTTAGAATTGTTTTTAAAGCATTTTAAATTCATTAGTGTCTAAAATGGTTTTTAAAGTAATGAAGACTATTTTCAAAGCGTTTAAAAATGCCTTTAAAGCATTTTAAATTATTTTGAAACCATTTTAAGACATTTTAAAAAGATTTTAAAAGCATTTCTAATTGTTTTTAAGGCATTTTAAATTGTTTTAAAAGAATTTTAAATTATTATTAAAACATTTTAAAAGGTTTTTAAAGCATTTTAAAACATTTCAAGATGTTTTTAAGAGCGTTTTTAAGTATTTTAAAACGTTTTAAAATTATTTTAAATTGTTCTTAACACATTTTAAATTGTTTCTAAAGCACTTTAACTTATTTCTAAAGCATTTTAAATCAATTTAAATTGCTTTTAAAGCATTTTAAAATCGTTCAAAATTGTTCTTTAAACAATTTAAATTATTTGTAAAGTATTTTAATTTGTTTTTAAAGCATTGTAAACTATTTTTAAAGCATTTTAAATCTTTTTTAAAGCATTTCAAATTGTTGTTAAAGCATTTAAAATTGCTTTTAATACATTTTAAATCATTTTGAATTGTTTTTAAAGCATTTAAAAAAATTTCTAAAACATTTTAAATTGTTTTTAAAGAATTTGAAATCATTTTAAATTGTTCTTAAAGCATTTTAAATTATTTTTAAAGTATTTTAAGTTGTTTTCAATGCATTGTAACCTATTTTTAAAGCATTTTAAACCGTTATTAAAGCATTTTAAATTGTTTTTAAGCATTTTGAACTGTTCTCAAAGCATTTTAAATTGTTTTTAAAACGTTTTAAATTATTTCAAAATCATTTAAAATTGTTCTTAAAGCAATTTAAATTATTTGTAAATTGTTTCTAAAGCATTGCGAACCGTATTTAAAACATTTTAAATTATTTTTTAAGTATTTCAAATAGTTTTGAAAGCATCTTAAAGTACTTTCAATCGTTTTAAATTGTTGTTAAAGCATTTCAAAAGCATTTAAAATTGTTTTTAAATTATTTTGAACTATTTTAAATTGTGTTTAAAGCATTTTAAATTGTTTTTAAAAAATTTTAAATTGTTTTTAAAGCATTTTAGAAACATTTTAAAGCACGTTAAAGCTTTTAAAATTGTTTTTAAAGCATTTTAAATTCATTTTAAAGTGTCTAAAATGGTTTTTAAAGTAATGAAGACTATTTTCAATGCGTTTAAAAATGTCTTTAAAGCATTTTAAATTATTTTGAAACCATTTTAAGACATTTTAAAAAGATTTTAAAAGCATTTCTAATTGTTTTTAAAGCATTCTAAATTGTTTTTAAAGAATTTTAAATTATTATTAAAACATTTTAAAAGGTTTTAAAAGCATTTTAAAACATTTCAAGATGTTTTTAAAGCATTTTTAAGTATTTTAAAACATTTTTAATTGTTTTTAAAACATTTCAAAATCATTTAATTTTTTTTTTTAAGCACTTTAAATTGTTCTTAAAGCATTTTAAATTGTTTCTAAAGCACTTTAACTTATTTTTAAAGCATTTTAAATTGCTTTTAAAGCATTTGAAAATCGTTCAAAATTGTTCTTAAAGCAATTTAAATTATTTTTAAAGTATTTTGATTTTTTTAAAGCATTGTAAACTATTTTTAAAGCATTATTAATTGTTTTTAAAGCATTTTAAATTGTTTTTGAAGCATTTAAAATTGTTTTTAAAAGGTTTTAAAAGGGTTATAAAGCATTTTCAGTTGTTCCTAAAGCACTTAAACTTACTTTTAAAGCATTTTAAAATGTTTCTAAAACATTTTAAATTGTTTTTAAAGAATTTTAAAATCATTTTAAATTGTTCATAAAGCAATTCGAATTATTTTTAAAGTATTTTAAATTGTTTTTAAAGCATTTTAAATCATTATTAAAGCCCTTTAAATTGTTTTTAAAACATTTTGAATTGTTTTTAAAAAAATATAAAGTTGTTTTTAAAGCATTTCAAATTGTTTTTAAAGCATTTCAAATTGTCCTTGAAGCATTTTAAATTGTTTTTAAAACATTTAAATTGTTTTTAAAATTTTTTAAAATAATTTATAATTGTTCTTAAGTAATTTGAAATATTTCAACACCCGATCGGGATGAGCAAGGTGGCAGGATGGGTAATTAATGAGCGACGGTGTGTCAGGTAGGTTAGAGCAGACGGGGTTCAGGGAATGATTGTCACAGGCAACTGGATCGGTGAGAAGGATCTCCGATCAAGGAGAAAGGACAACAAGGTACAGACAGAGGACGGTGGAGGCGTCAGTACGTCAGAAATGAGACAGGGGAATGATAGCGTGGAGGAATGGGACAGCAGAGCGGTAAGGGAGGTAAGGTATAAGTGCAGGGGGAGGGGAGGCATAAGGGAGAAAGGGTGGCGAAGCGGAACGAGGAAATTTGCATGCAAAGAAACAGGAGAGGGTGGCGGTAATCAGCTGAGTACAACCGGGAGAGAGGGAAGATCAAGGAGCCGAGCAGAAAGAATACGGATGCAGAGAAGGAGGCAAAGAAGCGAGGGAAGAATGGCAGCAGAAGAAAGCAGGTCGGCAGGCAGATGGATGAGAAGCAGGGCAAGAGAAGGGAACCAGGGTCGAGGGGACCAGGACACGAAAGGCAAAGGAATAATGGAGGGGGACACAGAGCAATTTTATATACCAGTATATGATGATTCGGAGGGCGAGAGCGAAGACGTCAAAGCAGAAATTGAGAAGGCAGAACAGGGGACTGGAAACCACGGCCGAAATGGGAGAAACACAGGAAACAGGACCATGAAAAGAGGAAGGGAGGAAGTTGAAGGAAGTCAGGAACCGGAAGCTGAGGAAGGAAGCGGAAGACGGAGTCGAGGGCGAGGTCGACGAGGCAGGGGAGGCCAGAGGAGATGGGGAGTAGCAGAGGGTAGAAGCAGGCAGGGTCAATGCTGTCGAGAAGGGACAGTGGAAGACGGGGAGACCAGCGCTGAAGCGGCGGGAAGATAGGGAAGGAGGACTATTGAGACAAGGGTTCAGACAGCCGAGAGAGCCTACTGTGAGAAGACAAACCCGAAAATCAGGAGGAAAATTGAGCACTGGGAGGAAGAGGCCATTCAAGCACAGTCTGAGGAAGAAATGGAGGACTGGGTGCATCTCATGCCGGATCCAAGACATACTCGAGGCCGAATGACATTATATAAACAGTTTCTGCACTTATATTGGGTAATGAAAAGGCTTATGGCCAAAGCTATGGAGCAGATAGCCTTGGAAATGGCTGAATTATCATAGGGGATCCTAAACCTGAAGAAAGAGCTGAAGAACATCCTAATCACCCTACTCATGCAGGACAAGAGGCTGGAGGATATTCAGCAGTAGCTAGAGGCGAATGGCTTGGTAATCAAGAAGGAGAAGGAGCAGCAAGAAGATGCTGGGAATCAATGAAGAAAAGGCATGTTTTTTTGAAGTATTTAGAAAGTGCAAGTCTTAGTTTCCATTAGCTATGTATAGGATCTATGATATTTTTTACTTGCAGTTATATGACAATAGTAACAGTTATAAGGTTGATGTTTACAAAGCCTGGAAAGATAGTTTGAAAACCTTTTATTTTTGGTTAGCAGTTAAAAACTATAGGTGGTCAATAAACCTGGTTTCCCCTTGGGGTGGGTTGAGACCACCTTAAGATTATAGTGGTTTCAATTTTGATAATAGAAAATGGTAACTCCCCAGCTTACAAAAAAAAAATGAAATATTTTAAATTGTTTTTAAAGCATTGTAAACTATTTTTAAAACATTTTAAACTGTTTTTGAAGCGTTTTAATTTTTTTTTTGAAACATTTTACATCATTTAAAATTGTTCTTAAAACAATTTAGGTTGTTCTTAAAGCAATTTAAATTATTTGTAAATTGTTTTTAAAGCATTGTGAACCATTTTTAGAACATTTTAGATTGTTTTTGAAGTATTCTAAATTGCTTTGAAAGCATTTTAAAACATCTTAAAGTACTTTAAAGCGTTTTAGATTATTGTTAAAGCATTTTAAAATTGTTTTTAAAGCATTTGAAAGCGTTTTAAAATGTTTTTAAATTATTTTGAACTATTTCAAACTATGTTTAAATCATTTTAAATTGTTTTTAAAGCATATTAAAAACATTTTAAAGCACCTTAAAGCTTTCAAAATTGCTTTCAAAGCATTTTAAATTCATTTTAAAGCGTCTAAAATGGTTTTTGAAGTATTTAAAACCATTTTCAAAGCATTTAAAAATGTCTTTAAAACATTTTAAATTATTTTGAAACCATTTTAAGATGTTTTAAAAAGATTTTAAAAGATTTCTAATTGTTTTTAAAGCATTTTAAATTGTTTTTAAAGAATTTTAAATTATTATTAAAACATTTTAAAAGGTTTTTAAAGCATTTTAAGACATTTTTTTAGAACATTTTAAGATGTGTTTTAAAGCATTTTTAAAACGTTTTAAAATTATTTTAAATTGTTCTTAACGCATTTTAAATTGTTTCTAAAGCACTTTAACTTATTTTTAAACCATTTTAAATCAATTTAAATTTTTAAAATCGTTCAAAATTGTTCTTTAAACAATTTAAATTATTTGTCAAGTATTTTAATTTGTTTTTGAAGCATTGTAAACTATTTTTAAAGCATTTTAAATAGTTTTTAAAGCATTTCAAATTGTTGTTAAAGTATTTAAAATTGTTTTTAATACATTTTAGATCATTTTAAATTGTTTTTAAAGAATTTGAAATCATTTTAAGTTGTTCTTAAAGCAATTTAAATTGTTTTTAAAGTATTTTAAGTTGTTGTCAATGCATTGTAACCTATTTTTTATGCATTTTAAACTGTTATTAAAGCATTTTAAATTTTTTTTAAAGCATTTTGAACTGTTCTTAAAGCATTTTAAATTGTTTTTAAAACATTTTAAATTGTTTTTAAAACATTTTAAATTGTTTCAAAATCATTTTAAATTGTTCTTAAAGTAATTTAAATTATTTGTAAATTGTTTCTAAAGCATTGTGAACCGTATTTAAAACATTTTAAATTGATTTTTAAGTATTTTAAATTGTTTCGAACGCATCTTAAAGTACTTTAAAGCGTTTTAAATTGTTGTTAAAGCATTTTAAAAGTATTTAAAATTGTTTTTAAATTATTTTGAACTATTTTAAACCATGTTTAAAGCATTTTAAATTGTTTTTAAATTATTTTGAACTATTTTAAACCGTGTTTAAAGCATTTTAAATTTTTAAAAAAATTTAAATTGTTTTTAAAGCATTTTAGAAACATTTTAAAGCACGTTAAAGCTTTTAAAATTGTTTTTAACGCATTTTAAATTCATTTTAAATTGTCTAAAATGGTTTTTAAAGTAATGAAGACTATTTTCAAAGCGTTTAAAAATGTCTTTAAAGCATTTTAAATTATTTTGAAACTATTTTAAGGCATTTTAAAAAGATTTAAAAGCATTTCTAATTGTTTTTAAAGCATTTTAAATTGTTTTTAAAGAATTTTAAATTATTATTAAAGCATTTAAAAAGGTTTTTAAAGCATTTTAAAAGGTTTTTAAAGCATTTTAAAACATTTTAAGATGTTTTTAAAGCATTTTTAAGTATTTTAAAACATTTTTAATGGTTTCTATAACATTTGAAAATCATTTAAAATTGTTTTTTAAAGCACTTTAAATTGTTGTTAAAGCATTTTAAATTGTTTCTAAAGCACTTTAACTTATTTTTAAAGCATTTTAAATTGCTTTTAAAGCATTTCAAAATCATTCAAAATTGTTCTTAAAGCAATTTAAATTATTTTTAAAGTATTTTGATTTGTTTTTAAAGCATTGTAAACTATTTTTAAAGCATTATTAATTATTTTTAAAGCATTTTAAATTGTTCTTGAAGCATTTAAAATTTTTGCTTTTAAAACATTTTAAAAGGGTTTTAAAGCATTTTCAATAGTTCTTAAAGCACTTAAACTTACTTTTAAAGCATTTTCAAATGTTTCTAAAACATTTTAAATTGTTTTTAAAGAATTTTAAAATCATTTTAAATTGTTCATAAAGCAATTCGAATTATTTTTAAAGTATTTTAAGTTGTTTTTAAAGCATTTTAAATCATTATTAAAGCATTTTGAATTGTTTTTAAAAAATATAAAGTTGTTTGTATTGTTCTTAAAGAATTTTAAATTATTATTACAACATTTTAAAAGGTTTTTAAAGCATTTTAAAACATTTCAAGATGTTTTTAAAACATTTTTAATTGCTTTTAAAACATTTCAAAATCATTTAAAATTGTTTTTAAAGCACTTTAAATTGTTCTTCAAGTATTTTAAATTGTTTTTAAAGAACTTTAACTTATTTTTAAAGCATTTTAAATTGCTTTTAAAGCATTTGAAAATCGTTCAAAATTGTTCTTAAAGCAATTTAAATTATTTTTAAAGTATTTTGATTTGTTTTTAAAGCATTGTAAACTATTTTTAAAGCATTATTAATTGTGTTTAAAGCATTTTAAATTGTTCTTGAAGCATTTTAAATTGTTTTTAAAACGTTTTAAAAGGGTTTTAAAGCATTTTCAATTGTTCTTAAAGCACTTAAACTTACTTTTAAAGCATTTTAAAATGTTTCTAAACCATTTTAAATTGTTTTTAAAGAATTTTAAAATCTTTTTAAATTGTTCATAAAGCAATTCGAATTATTTTTAAAGTATTTTAAATTGTTTTTAAAGCATTTTAAATCGTTACTAAAGCACTTTAAATTGTTTTTAAAGCATTTTGAATTGTTTTTAAAAAATATAAAGTTGTTTTTAAAGCATTTCAAATTGTTTTTAAAGCATTTCAAATTGTTCTTAAAGCATTTTAAATTGTTTTTAAAACATTTTTTAAAATAATTTATACATTTCTTAAAAGTAATTTTGAAATATTTTTTAAAATTATAAAATTATTTTAAATTATTTTTAAAGCATTGTAAACTATTTTTAAAACATTTGAAATTGTTTTTGAAGCGTTTTAAATTGTTTCTAAAACATTTTAAATTGTTTTTAAAGAATTTTAAAATCATTTTAAATTGTTCATAAAGAAATTCAAATTATTTTTAAAGTATTTTAAATTGTTTTTAAAGCATTTTAAATCATTATTAAAGCACTTTAAATTGTTTTTAAAGCATTTTGAATTGTTTTTAAAAAAATATAAAGTTGTTTTTAAATCATTTCAAATTGTTTTTAAAGCATTTCAAATTGTTCTTAAAGCATTTTAAATTGTTTTTAAAACATTTAAATTGTTTTAAAAAAAATTTTTTTTTTTTTTAAATAATTATAATTGTTTCTTAAAGTAATTAAAATATTTTAATTGTTTTTAAAAGCCTTGTAAACGATTTTTAAACATTTAAATTGTTTTGAAGCAATTTAAATTGTTTTTTAAAACATTTTACCAATCATTTAAAATTGTTCTTAAGCAATTTAGGTGTCTTAAACATTTAAATTATTGTAAAAAAAAATTAAAGCTGTCAGACATATATTTTTAGAACATTTTAAATTAGATTTAAGATAATTATTTGTATTATGGAAGCTTTAACTTTTAGTACTTTTCATAGATAGTTTAGATCGTTTGTATAAAGTATAATATTGTTATTTAAGCATATAATAGAAAAGCGTTTTAAATTGTTTTTAAATTATTTTGAACTATTTCAAACTATGTTTAAATCATTTTAAATTGTTTTAAAAGCATTTAAAAAAAAAATTAAAGCACCTTAAAGCTTTCAAAATTGCTTTCAAAGCATTTTAAATTCATTTTAAAGCGTCTAAAATGGTTTTTAAAGTATTTAAAACCATTTTCAAAGCATTTAAAAATGCCTTTAAAACATTTTAAATTATTTTGAAACCATTTTGAGATGTTTTAAAAAGATTTTAAAACATTTCTAATTGTTTTTAAAGAATTTTAAGTTATTATTAAAACA
>APFE031697638.1:0-23214 GCA_000404065.3 Pinus taeda
TTTTGCTGTGGGAGCAAAAGTTTCCTCATAATCGACCCCTTCCTTCTGTGTAAAACCTTTTGCCACAAGCCTAGCTTTGCGCTTGTCAAGTGAGCCATCAACTTTGTACTTGTTCTTGTAGACCCACTTGCAGCCAATTGGTTTGGTTCCAAATGGAGGATCAACCAGCTTCCAAGTTTCGTTCTTTATGAGGGCATTACTCCTTTTGCATTGCTTCTTTCCATTCATCATGAGAAGCAACTTCTTTGAAGGAAGTTGGTTCAAAATCTGTAGACAAGTTCAATTCACAATCATAAGAAACATCCATATCAACAGTCGAATTAGAGTCATCTACATCACCTCCATTTTGTCGGTTTGAATTTCTGGTTCCTTTCTTTCCAACTTCATCAGGATGAACACTTTCAAGTGTCTTTGTCAGCCACTTTGGGGGACCTTTCTGAGATGGTCCAGGCTGCTCCGTTGATTGAGTTGGGACTGAATCAAGATTGAGTCTCCCAATTATATCAATTACATCACTTGAAGCATCATTCGTTGTTGGAGTTTCATGCGGGGGAGAGTGTTCTTCAGAAGAAGATTCCACATGTTGATCTAGTATAGGAATCCCCCCTTCAAGATGTGGAATCTGATTATCGAATTCTTGAAATGATTTTGCTTTTGCGAATCTATCCAAGTGATCAAGTTTCCGCTCAACAACATTGTCAGTTTTGGATGATTCAAGAAAAATTACATCTCTAGATACAACAAACTTCTTATTTACTTCATCATAGAGGCGGTATGTTATAGAGGTGTTTGAGTACCCCAGGAAGATACACTTACGACTTCTAGAACCAAGTTTGTTTCTATGTACCTTTGGTATCAAGGCATAACAGGTGGAACCAAATACCCTGAGATGCTTTACCGAAGGAACATGCCCATACCACATTTCATATGGAGTCTTGTTTCTAATAGCATTAGATGGACATATATTCTTTATATATGCAACACATAGAACAACATCAGCCCAAAACATTATCTTTACATTTTTGAAGAAGAGCACAGATCGCACCATATTTAAGATTGTCCTATTCATTCTTTCAGCTACACCATTCTGTTGGGGATTATAAGGCACAGTTGTTTGATGTTTGATCCCATGTTGGCGAAGATATTTTTCAAATTCATTTGATGTGTATTCTTTTCCATTATTAGTGCGAATAGACCCAATATGAGATGGTGCATCATTTTCAATCCATTTATGAAAATTCTTGAATGTTTGAAAAGCATCAGATTTGTTCTTCAGTAAATAAACCCAGCACATTCTAGTGTAGTCATCAATAAACGCCATGATATATTTATTTCCATTTGCAGAAGGAACAGGCATTGGACCACATAAATCTAAATGAATGAGTTCAAGTTTCCTATGTGCTCTTGAATGTGAATCATGAAAATACTGTTTGCTATGCTTTCCTAGAATGCAAGCATCACATTGCTTAAGTTTTCTAGCAATTGTAGGCAAACCAGCAACACCATTTTTCTTCAATAAGCGGAGACTGTCATAGTTCAAATGTCCAAATATAGCATGCCATAATAAACTTGATGGAAGTGTACCTTCTTCATGATGAGAATTGTATGAGAAATGTTGTGCATGAACAGATGTTCCTTGCAGTTTGAGAAGCCTTTCTTCTTCTATTCTCCTCATGACAAGTGAGTGGTCAGATGCTTTTCTTACCTCAAGCTTGCCATCAAACATATGAATGGAGTTACGTTGCTGGCGGATGTGGACCAAGGACAACAGGTTTCTCTTAAGCTGTGGGAGATATAGAACATTATCCAGAAGAAAGTCTGGAAGACTAGGCAGTTTAAGCCTGATTGTGCCAAGCCCTGATGGCTTGATTTTTGATTGATCTGCAAAGTATACTGCTCCATCAACATTGTCAGTGAAATCTTCAAAAAAATCTTTTCTATAAGACATGTGGCAGGTTGCTCCTGAATCAAGCAACCAATCATTTTTCCATGAAGCAAGTGAAGCATTAAACAAATCTTCATTCACTCCAATGTTACATTGTGCCTCAACATAGTGAGCGAATTCAGGTGCTTTACCTTTGTCTGTATCATCAGTTTTACCTTTTTGTTGGTTTCTTTTCTGCTCAATTTTGTCCCATGGTAGCTTGCATGTAGAGGCATCATGTGATCCATTTCTTTTGCAGCGAATGCAGTGCAAATCTGCCTTCTCTCCTTGAGAATGTCTGCCACCTTGCCTCTGAAATATCTTCCTCTTCCTCTTCGTCCACCTCTTCCTCTTGTAGAATCTTGAGCATGATGCTTTTCTTTATGAGCAAGGCACACAGTCTCTTCAGAAGATTCAAGGGCTGTCTTCTTTCCAAAATCTTTTCTCTCTTTCAGCAAACATTGTCACAAGAGGTCAAAGGTTTTTTTGAGATTCCATTTGCTTGCATGACTCAAGATAATTTGAGTAAGTAGGATAAAGTGCTTGAAGAAAAGAAATAGAGGAATATCCAATTCAACCTTAGTGGATTTGATATCATTCATTATAGACTTACTCAGATGCAAGAGAAAGAGGATCATTATTTTGCAGTTCAAGAGTGAAGAGTTTAATCATGAGTTGAACAACTTCAAGTGTAGAATGTGAGTCATAGAGTTCTTTCAGCTTTTGTAAAGCTTCAAAGGCAGTTGAATATGACGAAATATGGCAACTCATCTCTTCATTTATAGATGTTGCGATTAAAGCATAATCTTTTTTGTTCTTGTTTTCCCAAATGATGAGCTCTTTGTCTGAGGTAGGCTATACTGGGTCATTGTCTCCGTCTCCGACACACACTCCTTTCCACAACTCATTGAAAATGAGGATGTGTTTTATCATCCGGGACCATTCAGGATAGTTCTCCTCGCCAGTGAGAACTATTCCCACCATGGATATGATTGAATGCATTCTGTAGCAAAAAAAACTTCTGCTGCAAAACTTGTACTCTTAATGAAAAAAATATAGTTCTAATGTGACAGGACAACAAACTCAAATGTCAATCCACATTCATCTGCACAATGTTAAAGTATAGAATATGACAGTATACTAAGTACAAAAAAATACTCTCAACAACATAAAGCACTGCGTCCACCAAAAGGATTTTGCATTATATACCATTTATACTGGTATAAATTTATCCTTGAGCATAACTGAAGTAGGTGTAGGTTGGAATCATACAACTTTGGAAAAAAAATCCAACTGATCACAAAGAAAAAAAGGTGTTCAAATACTAACACCGAGGAGTCCACTATCCCTTCCAAAACACATCTCCACGCATCAACAGCACATCTCCATGCATGAAAATAAGGTCACCACATCTCCACGCATCAACAACACATCTCTACGCATGAAAAGAAGGTCACAACACATCTCCACACATCAATCGCTCATCTACACGCATGAAAATAAGGTCACAACACATCTCCATGCATCAACAACACATCTCCATGCATGAAAAGAAGGTCATAGCACATCTCCACGCATGAAAGGAAGGTCACCATATCTCCACGCATCAACAACACATCCATCAATCAAAGTAGACAGAAACTGCCTTAAATGTAAGCCAGAGTATAGAGCAGGCGTGGAACTGAATATGATGAGGAGTTTCGAAGCAAACTCCACAGGGTTATCATCTATGGCAAGGAAGAAAAAAGTTGAAACAGACTTTGGGTAGCGCTGCTTTCAGTTTATCAAGAGTTCAACAATGATATCAGTGTTAATATGTAGTCTTAATATGAAACTAGCGTTTAAAATGCGTACAATAGTGATACATAGATTTTTTCATTCAAATATTCTTTAAAACCATGCAAATCTCATTCCAACATGACTCTCTATAATGGAATCTCTAACAAAACAGAGTACGAGGCCAAAAACTGATAAATGGCCATCCACTAATACACAACATTCACAGGATTTGCTCCAATAGACCATGATACCATGGCTGTGCAGAGACTTGACGTTCAGGTGAATGCACAACACTTCGTAAACATTTATGAAACCATGTCAGAACAACTTGGACAGTGATGGCAGTGTCAGGTAGAGGAACGTTTCATCGTTTAATTGAATATGGCAGATAGGGCGCAGGTCTGTATAAAAGGAATATGGCAGACAAAGTGCAGCTAATTGTAAGGATGAGCAGCGCAGGTATATGAGAGCAGACAAGGGAGTTACAAGGGACAAGAGCTAAAAAGGAGCTGGCTCTGATACCATGTCAGGCCAAGAAGTAACTCCATTAGGTAGAAATAATTGACTGACTTATTCCATCAAGTAGGTCCTCATTATATACATGAGGGAGAGACTGTTCAGTTCGTCTCCTGATGACTATTCATATTTCCTATTTATCTATTTACAATAATTCACCCAATCACAAGGATTAGGTGTCAACAAGAGCTAGGACAAGCTAGTATACATGTAAATGACAAAAAGCATTGAAATAAATCAAGCAAACAGTACTCCCACAAGTGAAAACACAAAAGGCGACAGAAATGTAGCACAAGGCATGCGAAGGGGGCTTACCCCAAAATAATTGAGTTGAATGTGCCGACTGCTCCTAGATGTGATGTGGGATGTCATAGTTGCAAGGTTGATGTGAGAAATGAGCTCTGCAACGTCCGTTTGATGAGTTTTGATAACATCGAGGTTGTGACTCACATGCCACAAATCTAGGGGGAGCGACACTTGGTGGGAGGTTTCTGAATTGCTCCTTGCATGTAACCTCCAACTGCTAAACATAGATCCCTGAAACAAGTGATTCCTTTGCATGCTGCCTTGGGAGAAGCAACTCATGCATGCAAGTCTATTTTGCTCTATCCCAGAGGGAACCAATCAACTCAGTTGCACATGCAAGAGACTACTCGACTACTGGAGAAAAAATGGGCATTTCTGGCTGGGAGATGGGCTGACTACCTAGGAGATTTGTACAATTTCTGGGTAGAGTAGCTGACTGCTACCGAAATTTGCACAAATTCTAGGTTGAGCAGCCTTGATGGGGAAATTTTTGCAAATCCTGCTGGGAGTGTTGGCAGGCAGGATTGTGTCCTGGAGCCCAGTAGGATATCAGAGAGGATTACGTAATTTCTAGAGGGAAGGTTGGTTTCCCTCTAGAAATGCACAATTTTCAAGGGGAAGTTTCTCAGCCTACAACTAGACCAAGTTTGGGTGAATAGCCTATGAGGGGAATGGATCACGCCGTGACCGACAGGCTGCCTTTGTGCAAGAAAGATTATTAAGCTTGTGAATTTGACGAAGCAAGACAAACTACTTTGAAAAGTTGGAAGGGAGACTCCAAAATGAAGATAAGGTAAATTTTGGAGGGTGGTTGTAGCTGCTCTTGTCGACACACTGGTAGAACTCCAACTCTCTAAGTGGACCTTGTTCGTGAAAATAAAGTCTAACACCTCTGGAAGTATTGTTCAGCTCTGAGCTCATCTTGGTTTCACACTAGCTTGCTTGTAATATGTCACATATACCAAGCTCTTGGTCCATTGACACACATTCCAAGCCAAGGCAACATAGTTGTTTCGATTGGGGTTGAAGGGTATGTAGGTGCACAAGTAGTATAGTTGTCAGAGTCTTAGTTTCATCTCTCATGTTGCTTCACTGCCAACAGGCCTAGACAGTACCCTAGCGGAGTCACATAGGAATGCAAGCATGGCTCCACTGCCAGTGTGCCTAGTGAGTACCCAGACAAAGTTACTTGCATCACTTCCCTCTGCATGAAGCCTTTCTCTTCTTTCACCTTATTCATTTTTCACTTTGAATTTTTTACTTTTTTATTTTTTTCAATTGTGCATAGCACTTATTCATTTCAGAGGTGGAAGAGGAACCCCGAATTATTGAGAGCAAAAGAGGTTGTTCCAGCAGAGAAGTAGTTTATTGTATCTCTGATGTGCATGTTAAGGTTTTCCCCCTCACCTTACTCTACTTGACTGAGATGACAAGGGTTAACCCAAAAACAACCAACTGGAGAAGGTGACACTAGTTAACGCACAAGTTTTGTGTTATCACCAAGGTTCACATCAAACAGTATGTATTTTCCTTTGAAATATCATGGACTAAAAGTAACAAGCTCATCATACAGAGGCAAGACGACAGATAAACAAGTAGTGATATTTGTACAAGTCCTCTTGTACTTTACCTAGCTTGCTTCAAGAGTCATACATGGTTTCATGCAAAACTAACCTATGAATGAAACAAGCGAACGAACTAACAATCAATTAAGAAAAGCAAGAGCAGAAGAAAAAATGAAAGTGAAGCAAGTAAACAAACAAGCAAGCCAACAAAAAAGCAAACAAATCATGTAAGCAAACATGCATGCAAGCAAACAACTGAAAGTAAACACTACTCCTACTCCTACACTAACGTTACATGGGCCTGCTCACATGAAGTGATACTTCCAATGTAGCCACCGATGCATTGGTAGATCCATGTTGGTGAAGGCTTGGTCCATGAGCAACCCAGTTGTGCAAACCAGCAAGCAAGAAATATATAACAATGAAGACAACCACACTTTGTGATTCAAAGTTCCCAGAGGACATAAGTGAGTGCATGTGCATGATGAGAAGTTCGCAAACTTATCATGGTGCTATGTGACACTACATGCAACTTTGAAGCATAAGCACACTCTTGACTATGACATGCAAGCAAACGAAAGAAGCAAAGATAACTCGCATCGTGCACGAGTGCTTTCAATGTAATACTCCTCCAATGCATGAGCAATTGGATCATGTAGTTCAAGTGGAGGAAGTAAAATATGAGTGTTATATTGATCTTAAGTGCATACAGATGAGTGATGAGGAGCCTTGAGTGTTTTAACAATTTCTTGATTGGAAGCGAAACCAATCTCAGGAAAATGAGGGCCTAACATAACCATTAGGTTGGGTTGAAGTGCCTTAATGGTCTGTGGGGTTTCAACTTCGTTGATAGATGGATCTTCATAGACTAGTGGCTTAGATGGATTAACAATGATTGAATCAACATCGTGATCAGATGATTAGGTGAAGAGATTAGGATAACCAAGATCATAAAATTCAGGATGTTGGTCGACATCCTCATGGTTTGATGAATCACACAGAGGGGTAGATGAGGAGGAAGAATATTCACCCTCTACGTTTCCAGAAAAAGCAGATGAAAGATCAAGTGGATTCCCAATGATTGATTGGTCCTCTCCATTTTTGGATGATGGGATAACATACGGTGTGTCCTGTGAAAGATCAACAATGGGTGCATCCGTGGATGAAGACACACATGAAAAATCATGGATGGTAGGTTGACCAATGATGTTAGGAAAGAACGGAGGGGGCTCAAATGGAAGGGAGTCATCCTTCGATGAGTTTTGATGCTCAATCTCCCACTCATACTCTTCATGAATGACAACACATGTTGGTTGTGCAACACCGACTTCGTCAGTGGGTTGTTCCTCGTTCACAACAAGTGAAGAGTGTAGAATGGACGAACACAAGACAACATCATCCGGAGGAACACCCGGGTGTGAAGAAGGAGGTTGTGGAAAAGAATGCGTATGAGGACTCGAAGGACTCACAACCAAATCTGTGTGAAAATTGAGTGAAGTGATGTTGGGAGGGTGTGAAGGATGAACAGGTGTGTGAGCATGATCCTCAACACCACTAGGAAGTGGTGGAACTATTGAATAAGAGGAAGGCAGACAATCAGTTGAGACAATGCTGACTTCCACATGAGATTGTGCAGTTCCATCAATGAAGAATGTTGAGCGAGACTTGATCTCAAAATTTCTCTTGGGATGGGCAGATTTCTTGTTGGGTAGCGGAGGTCCAGCATAACAGTTTTGGGTCTGATAGCCTAGAAATTAGGATAAAAATAGTGTAAACCTCCGAAATATGCAGAGTGCAAAATGTGAAAGGTCAAGTCAAAAGGTTGTCTGCCCAAGAAATAATATAGAATAATATGAAGTAAGTCGGTCTGCATACCATAGGAAGGTATAAATAGAGCGCAGCTCTATGGGGAGAAGGTAGTTCTTTCTGGGGGTATGATCTTGGATCTGGATTGTAATGGGTTTTTGAGGAGAATATTTTGAAAGCATCTGTAAGTCCGATTCAAGGGTTTGGGTAGTAGATAGAGGCTCTGCAGCTGTGTGTGCAGAGGCCTGGAAGAGTCTGCAGCTATTTGCAAACCCCTGCAGCTGAGTTGCAAGACGGATATGGATGTAGTGGTGATAAAGTGAAAATAAAGATAAGTTTCTTCTGAATTTTTGTGTTACAATATGAGTTATCACGGATCTGACTTTGTGTATCATTAATATAACTATTTGATCTATGCGCGTATGCTTATGGTATAGATGTATGGGAATCTAAGTTTATTCTAAGTGCGTGAACTGGTTAAATCTGTTAAATGTTTGCTTAAAGACCCTTCTAAGTGATAATAGAAAGTTAAAGTTATTCTGGTTCTAGATCTGCACGAATATAGAGCAATGTGAGGCTGCAGAACAACACACGATACCTCTAGCCCACATCTAGTCATCCCAAGGGTGCAGAAACCTAGTTCCAACACCCTCCCCTTCTACCTCAGGTGAGAACTCAGTCTGTGCTCCACGGACTATTGCTGAAAGGGCCGGTAGCTATAGGATTTGTTTGGCTAAATAAGTCTTCCGAACCTAGGTTAGGCCCATATAAGCCAACAAATGGTTCCATTGCTAGGACCGAGATCTACCTAAGGGGTGTCTAATGTGAAACGCGGGGACTTGAAGGATCAAAGGAACAAAGAATAGTAGTAGCTCAGAGTACATTGACAAGGGTAACAATGAAGAGCATGATCCAGCTACCGGTATTCAAAGGAGTAGGAGGTGAAGACCCGGAACAATTTTGGTTTGTGTTAACATTAGTAGGGAATGCACAACGAATTGTGGATGATAATATCAAAAAGGCTACCTTAGTTAGCATGTTGTAGGATTGAACGCTAACATGGTACATAAAGTACTCAAGTGATCACCGAATGGTGGGGACAGCTGAAATCCAGACCGAGCTAAAGAAAGAGTTTAGCTGGCCGAAGTCAGAAGCATAGTTGATAATAGGGTTCAAGGAGATCACGATGATGGATAGTGAAACACTGTGGGATCTGGACCAAAGACTAAAATGTACTATTCACGATGCTAACATGACATTGACAGATGCGTAGCACTACGCTTGGTTTGTGGAATCCTTAACACCACATTTGAGGACGGCTTTGTCACAACAGAGGATCTCAACCTAGGAAGAAGCATTAGAGACAACAATGAGGTTGCATGAAACTCCATTACAAGACCCAAGGTTGGGGGTTCAGCAAATCCAAGTGCAGATCCAAAATTTGTGTTTGGAAATGAAGAAGTTAAAACAAGAATAGGCACCATGACCAGAAGTCTGGGAGGAAGTATGGTGTATAAATTGCATAAGTCAAGGACACAATAAACATCATTGCCTGGTCTCAGTAAATTATGTGGCAATGGGGGGACCAATACCATTGTGATGAAAGGCACAAGTAGGGCCGAGCCCAAAAACTCTGCTTTTGTGCGCAATCTGTCAGGTGGGAGGAAAGCACAACATTAATAACTGTCATCTATTGCCAAAATACAACCAGACCCCCTAGTAGCTATTTTGCAAATTTTGCAGATTGGTGGGCCATGAGGAAAGGGACTGTCGTAGCTACCAATTATTAATGGACTAGTCACCTACTTATAGAATACAGACTAAGGCGTGAGGTCAAGATCTAGCCATGGCAATCGCATGCGATGGGTTCTAGGGCCGTGGACGAGGACAGGGTGGAATGGGGCCAGGAAGGGGTTGTGGGCAGCTAATTTGCTACAAATGTGGAGGTCTAGGACATTACGTGTGGGATTGTACCAACCTCACTAGAATTTCATGTTCTTATTGTAAGCAATTCGATCATGAGCTAATAGATTGTCCTACGCTGATACCACAGATTCATGAAAAAAGGGCAGCATAACCAACAACAACCCAGAACGTTAAAATGATGAGGTCCGAACCCTGTGAGGAAGATCCCAAAGTCAACATGGTACTGAGAAGTGGCATGACCACAGGAGCGAGCTAAAGTAAGGAAGGTGTAGGGGTGGGTAAGGAGACATATCTGGAAGCTTGGGAGAGCTTCGCAGAAGTCTCTATCCCAGGTAGTAGGGATCAACCTGAGTTCGTCAGGGATCCCTTGATGATAACTACCCTTTTAGAGACATGTATAAAATTGCTTTGTGACAACGGGGCAGTTAATGGCTTACATGAACTGATAAATAGATGCACATCATGGAGTGAACCTCGTGTAGTTCAAAGTTTGGGAAGACATGCGTTGCGGATTGAGAGGGAAATGCGACTAATAGCACAGATCGATGAGTATGAAATGGATCAAGTCATTATGGATCTAGGCTCAGATGCCAACGTACTACCTAAACAAACTTGGGAGCTCATGGGTAAGCCTATGCTACAATGGTCCCCTATCCAACTGCGCATGGAAAATCAGTAGAAGGTGCTACCCATGGGAAGGATGCAAGGAGTTATGGTAGACCTTGATGGCACAAGTACTCGAACACACTTTAAAATTATTGAGCTCATGAATGAAAGTACGCCCTATCCTGCATTGTTAGGAATAGATTGGGCCATTGACATGAATGGGGTTATTAATTTAAAGAAGCGAACAATGGTATTTTAAACAAAGTTTCTCTGCGTAGTCATTCTGCTAGATCCGACTGAAGGACCACACTAAATTGAACCTGTGCGCGACAGAGAAAGTGATGATGATGTAGATTGTAGGTATAGAATGTCTACACAAAGACAAGAATGGGTCCAGACAATGGAGGATAGAAGAATATCACGAGGCTATGGAGAATCCTGCACTTTCAATTCAAATGAGGAAGACGAGTGGTGGTGCAACAGGTTGAACAGAGTGACCACACTACATTGCAACATGGTGACTAAATCTTTGTACTGCATGAGGGCCCAGGATCGCGAATTACCGATGTATGATGGGCTGACAATAATAGATGAATTCCTGACCAAATTTGAAATCACAGTACCAGAGCACCAATGGTTTGATGCGATGAGGTGGGCGTTGCACGCGACGCCTGCGCGATGGTGGGGAACACATGAAGGGACTTTCGAAGATTGGCGCACCTGCAGGCGTATGATGAAGATCGGATTTGGGAAGCTAGAATTATGCTGAACAAAGAAATACGATGGTTGTGATGACCCGCACATGCACCTTACCAGATGGATCAAGGCCTACATAGAGGAACCTCAGCCAGAATGGGTGCACTTATTTTAGCACACCCTGGACGTCATTCCCAGAAACTGGTATACTGAAGCAGAGCTCCGGCATGACACAGGCAAGTGGGTTATCTTGCGCAAAGGGTTTTTGTCAACGTTACTCTTCGAAGATCAATGGATGGATCCCGTGGACAAAGCATTATAGTTGGTAAAGGCCACCATTTTCAAGACGCCACTAGAACCAGAAGAAATTGTGCAGCATGATTGGTCGCAGCAGCTGAGCCAGGCCCTTGAATGTTATAATGTCCAGGTAGAAGATGATGAGCATGATCCACGAAACATCAATATTCCATAATCGGAGGGGATCCCTGAGGTGCGCAAACCTGAAATCGAAGATCCTGATATTTCGGCACCGTTGAAAATGAAAAAATTCAATATCGGAACCAAGGAGGAGCTGAAGTATGCAACGCTTGGGGACTATTGGGACGATGATACAGTGGAGAAGGTTGTCGAATTGCTTCGGGAATATTGGGATTTGTTCCCGACAAGAATCACAGAGATAAAATGGATCCTAGGAGACTTGGGAATGATGAAGATAACGTTGAAGCTAGATGCAAAACCAGTTAAGCAGCGACCCTACCCATTGAATCCAAAATATAAAGCAAAGGTCCGCAACAAACTGGACAAGATGTTGGTAGCAGGGATCATTGAACCTGTTGAGGAGTCCAACTGGGTAAGCCCGATGGTTGTGCAGGAGAAGAAACATAAGGGAGATATTCGTAACTGCGTGGATCTCAGGAAGCTCAATGATGCCTACGTTAACAATCCATTTCTAACACTGTTTACAGATGAAGTGCTGGACACTGTGGGGGGGTAGGAAGCCTACTCCTTCACGGATGGGTTCTCATGATACCACCAGATCAAGATCGTACTTGAAGACAGGAGTAAAACAACGTTTGCCACTGAATGGGGTTTCTTTCAATACACGGTGATGCCCTTTGGACTGAATAATGCGCCGACGATATTTTCGCGAATAGTGGTAGCAACATTCAAGGAATTTATACACAAGTTCTTAGAGGTCTATCCTGACAACTGGACCATGTTTGGACTGATTAAGGAGCACGTAGTGAGCTTACGGTTAATGCTGGATACTTGTCACTACCACCAGATTGTGCTAAATCTAAAGAAGTGTACTTTCCTTGTCCCGTTCAAGAACCTGCTGGGCCATGTGGTCTGTAAGCAGGGCCTGATGGTGGATCTGACAAATATCACTGTCATACTCAATCTACAAGTGTCGCAAAGTGTCAAACAACTATGCGCCACACTAGGACACATGGGCTACTATCGGGAGTTCATCAAAAGCTAAGCCCAGATCACGGCTCCGATGGAACAATTGTTGAATAAGGATGCTAATTATTGCTGGAATGAGGAATGCAACAAAATTCTAGAGACGCTTAAGGAAAAGATGGAATCGGCCCCTATATTGGTCTTTCTGAAATGGGATGTCAAGTTTCATGTGCATGTCGATGCATCATGTATCACATTGGGGGCGGTACTTACTCAACCAGGAGCGGAGGGAGTTGACCATCTAATTGCTTTCACAAGTCGTCGGTTGTCAAAATCCGAGAAGAATTACTCCACTACCAAGTGTGAGGGATTAGTGATGGTATACACACTTCAAAAATTCCGCCACTATCTACTTGGAGGCCACTTTAAGATGTATACAGATCACTCAGTGTTAAAATACCTAGTGAACAAGGCGGTGTTGGGGGGGCACATTTGTAAGTGGTTGTTGTTATTCCCGGAATATGACTTTGAGGTCATCATAAGGCTGGGATGTCTAAATGCAGGCCTAGATCACCTGTGCCGAATCGAGACCGTCGAAGAACCCACAAAGCTAGAGGACGGACTCCCGGATGCATAGGTATATGTAGTGCGCATAGTGGATGGCCATTTTGAGGATATAATCCATTTCTTAACTACAGGAACCGCGCCGGAGGGATATTCTATTCAGCAAAAGAAGGAATTGGTGAGCAGCCCACTTCACCATGATTGCAAGACACCTCTACAAAATGGGCAGTGACAAAATATTGTGTAGGTATGTCCCAGAGTTTGAGCAAGGACAGATCCTAGCTGAAGCACATGTGGGGGTCCTGGCGGACATTATGCGGTTCGTGCCATAGCCCAAAAGATTCTTCGCACAGGATTATGGTTGCCCACTTTGCATCAAGATTCAAAAGCATACTGCCGAGCCTGTGACATATGTCAGTGGACGTGGAAAACATCATAGAGAGATGAAATGTCATTCCAGCCATAGACGATGCTACAGCCATTTGAGAAGTGGGAAATGAACTTCGTAGGACCTATCGAGCTGTGAGGGAAGATGGGTGCATACTATATCACTACCATGACTGAATATTTGACCTGATGGGTAGAAGCATAGTCTGTTAAGGATTGCACAGTTGTGACAGTTGTGAAGTTTTTGTTTGAAAACATACTGAGTATGCCATACCACCTGCAAGCGAATGGGACCATTGAGGCATTCAACAAAATCTTGGAGACCACGTTGACCAAGGTCTGTAATGTGCAGTGAAATGACTGGGACTTGCACATCCCTGCTGTGTTATGGGCTTACCGAACCACGTGCAAGAAGTTGATGGGCCAGACACCTTTTCAGTTAATCTATGGCAAGGAGGCTGTGATGCCTATGGAATATATTGTGCCTAGTCTGCAGATTGTGGCAATCACAGGTATGGCAGACCGTGGGGCTTTGGAGGAAAGGCTCGCGTAGCTATTAGAACTGGAGGAGGAATAGTTTTTGGCTGGATTCCATCAGCAAGTACAGAAGCAGCACAAGAAAGCATGGCATGATAGCCATATCAAGGTGCGCACCTTCAAGGAGAATGATCTAGTATTGCTATACGACAGTAAGTTTGGGAAATTCCCTAGCAAACTCTGGATGCGTTGGTTGGGACCCTATGTCGTCAAAGAAGTTACTGATGGGGGTGCAGTTCAGCTTGCCAAACTCAATGGAGACCCCTTCCTGGGTCGAGTGAATGGCAGTCACCTGAAGCTCTACATGGGCGGGCTGGCCGCCTGACTAGCCATTCGAGGGACAGTCTCACCGATCTAGCCAGTTGAAAAAGAGCATAGGATGGTAAAGCAGTCTGGGGGAAAGAGGTGCGAGTGCTAAGATACGCGTTGATTTGGCCCCTCACCAAGATCGCAGTTGCGCGGTAAGAAGTGTGTTGATGCATTACTAAGAGGCGAGGTGACCATTCTTATCGCTATTCATGACAAGATATCTAAATTATGGCAAAAGGGAGTGGGAAACAAGAAATTAAGAGAAGGAGTATGAGCCAGGTATGGAACGAGCTACCACAGATTTTACACGAGGATGCTAGAACAGGCAGGAACCAGTGAATTTGAAATTTGAATCGATTATAAATCACCTAGGGCATCCACCGAGCAACCTACACTTCTGGACAACATATGTTGGTTATCGATATGGAGCTTTTCATTATCTCTACACAAGGATTAAGCCCGAGGGTGGTGATATGGTCGATGGAAATGCAAGACTCTCTAAGGAACATCGTGTTGATAGCTGCGGGCATCTTGCTGAGTGCAGCATCATCAATATGGGATGTACTGGAAAAGGGGAGACATGAAGCATAATTGGTCCGGATGCCATCGCCTCGCCCACGGGCAGGCTGGCGAACTACAACAAAACAAAGAAAGAATGGAAACATGGAGACCACTGGCAGCAATGTAGTTAATACGTCATCTCTGGGGTACCTTGAGGATTGGGATTTCATGGACAACAGTAAAGGTATTGCAAAATTGCAACACAAGCTACAACAGACAGTGCAAAGAGTAGATACAAAGGGTGGAAATGGTTGTGGCAGTACAAGGCAGTCCCGTATGCGGCTCCCCCACTCGAGCTAAAATCCTATGAGGAGGTGTTCTGTGTTAACCAAGCAGAGCAGAATGAGTAGTATCGGTTGCAAGAATTGGTTGAAACAATGAAGCAGGAGCCGGACAAAGCATTGGAGGAGACAACAAAGAAGCAGAAGGATGACGAGCGTCACTCAGAGGGAGGTGAACCACGAAGCCAAGGTAGCACATCTCACCGCATCAACAAGTGACTCAGGATGAGTCACGATGATTGTGTTGGGGGACTGTTGGGTAGCAGAGGTCCCGCATAACAGTTTTGGGTCTGATAGCCTAGAAATTAGGATAAAAATAGTGTAAACCTCCGAAACATGTGGAGCGCGAAATGTGAAAGGTCAATTCAATGGGTTGTCCACCCAAGAAATAATATAGAATAATAGGAAGTAAATCCTTCCACGGACCACAGGAAGGTATAAATAGAGCGTGGCTCTATGGGGAGAAGGAAGTTATTTTTGGAGGTATGATCTTGGATCTGGATTGTAATGGGTTTTTTAGGAGAATAGTCTGAAAGCATCTATAAGTCCGAGTTGAAGGTTTGGGTAGTAGATAGAGGCTCTGAAGCTGTGTGCATAGAGGCTTGGAAGAGTCTACAGCTGTGTGCGTGGACCCCTGTAGCTGAGTGCACAGGGTGGATCTGGATGTAGTGGTGATAAAGTGAAAGAAAAGATAAGTTTCTTCTGCAATTTTTGTGTTACAATCTGAGTTATCGTTGATCTGACTTTGTGTATGGCTAATATAACTATTTGATCTATGTGCATATGCTTATGGTATAGATGTATGTGAACGTAAGTTTATTCTACGTGCGCGAACTGGTTAAATCTGTTAAATTTTTTCTTAAAGGCCTTTCTAAGTAGATTTGATTTACATTAATTCATCAAATAGATTACATATGTAACAATGCAATAATAGAAAGTTAAAGTTATTCTGGGTCTGGATCTGCGTGAATGTAGAGAAATGTGAGGCCGCAGAATGGCATCTGATGCCTCCAGCTCACATCCAGACATCCCAAGGGTGCAGAAACCTTGTTCCAACACCCTCCCTTGCTACCTCGGGTGAGACCTCAGTCTGTGCTCCACGGACTGTTTCCGAAAGGGCCGGTAGATGTGGGATTTTCTTGGCTAAATAATTCTTCTGAACCTGGGTCAGGCCCATATAAGCCAACATTTCTTAAGGCAGTACTCGAACTGGTCCCAAAGATAAGAAAATTTCATCTAGCTCCTTGGAGCTTGAAACTGCAAGTCACAGAAGTGCTGCCAAAAATCAATAACGGATTCATGCAGGGCCGTTTGTTGTTGTAATAGTTTCTGGTCAAGATAGTCTGGATCAAAATGATAGAACGTGTCTTCAATAAGATCACAAAAGTGCTCAAATGATTGAATGGTGTTAGCCAGTAGGCTAAGCACCCAATAGAATGGAAATTCGCAAAGTGCGTGTGCAAGCAACAAATCAGCCTATTCGTTAGAAAACTCATCTTCCTCATGAATCATGGAAAGAAAGTTATGTAAGTGCTCAAGCCAAGCCACATCACCTTCACCATCATACGTGTGAGTGGAAAAGAGACCGAAACGATTCCCTGATATGGAGACATCTTCACAATTCGAAAAACACATCAGGGGAGGAAGAGTGCAAGAATCCATGAAAGATATGCAAAGGTTCAAAACTGGATGAGAGGACATATCTTGTCATCAGGCCCTCCTTCTAGTGACAAAAATGTTAACAGTGCTAGACCTACCAACATGTCAAGGGGATCTCCCCAGTGAGAAGTCCTAATTAGACCTCAGACCATTTGGTGTAGGAGTCCCAACAGTGGGTTGTAAGCTAATGCCTTGACCGCGATGTTGCATAGAGGCATGTAAGATAACTCTATTAGTAGCAAGGGTATGACTGTTTCTATGAGTCAACGAAGACGTATGAGAGGTTCTAGCACAAAAGGGGGAGAAAAGGGTGAAGGCGAGTTCTAGGTTGAAAGGGATTAGTCCCAACTCACCTAAGAACAAACAACATAAAAGGACATACATAGCTTCCATTAGAGTAGTCCACTCAGATGCGGTAGTCACAACATAAAAGGAAATATAACATGTACAACACTCATGGATTAGTCCAAACAAGTGCAACAATTGTTACAACTAGGTTCATATGAGAGGTATGTCTGGTGTTCGGAAGAGCAGTTAACATGGCCGATGATAACATTAGTATCATATACAATATATTTGCAACAAGATTCATATCATTGCATGTGAATCAATTCATACACAAATACATAAGTTAAACAACATATATCATTAAGGCAACTACAACAGTCCAACTACAATAACAACATATGCATGAAAATGTGTTGGCTCTTATTTTATAAAAGTGTAATTTCAAATCATACAATAGATCCATGTAAACCTTCTAGCCCCATCAACGAAACGTTATAGCCACACCCACTTGCTCCTCCAAAGAGATGTACTAGCACCATGCAATGGAGAAGCCAAGGTGCATTACAATACTGTCCAAGCTTTCTTCAAGATAGTCTTAGTAGAAGCTTCGTTGACCAAAAGCCTCTACAATGCATTATGAGGGATTATTTATAGAAAAGGGTGGGGTGACCCTTGACATTCCCCTTTGTGATAGTTCAACTACCCTCATGACTCTTCACCTACTCTATGACTATTACATCCAATCATTGACACTTGAAGTACACTTGACATGACTCAACATTACAATGCACATGTACTCATGTGACACAACATGGCTTGAGCAAGCCTTGCAAGCCTTGCAAGACATCACTAAAACTTTGTCTGTTGTGATGAGACCAACTCTTTGACATGCTTGTGAGGGTGAAGGTGGTGAGATGATGCCAAGCTTGGTTGTTCGTGATGGTGTGCATGCACCTCATGGTAACATCTTGCTAAAGCGAACTCTTGCCTCCGTTGCAATCGTTGCATTGGTTCGGCCCCTTCATCGAACTCGTACGTTAACATGTGCATCATCTTCTTAGGTATGGTTGAATTAGCAACACACTAAAGCATAGTGTCTGTGCTGATATTCAAGTGTGCACTGGTGGTCATGCGCATCAACTTGGTGAAGTACATGTTCAGCCCCAGTTGGACTTGCTTCTTGTCTTCACCTTGGTGAGTGTGTTGAATGGATTGGATTGCATGCATGCACTCAATGACATGCATGCGATCAATAACACTGTTCACCATGTTTGCTTTGTGTTAGCTACTAGGATGGATCCTTAACTTGTACGAGCATAGTTTCATCCGTGAGTGCATGTTGCACCCACTGCTCTTCCTGTTCTTGTTGCAACTCATTCATCTGTCTATGGAGATTCATGTTCTTCCTGAGTTGTTTCTTCAGCACATGAAACTCCTTCTTTGTTCCATCTTTTTCCTTCGCATGATCTTCATGTCGCACCATCACTTCATAACCAGAGTCTCCAAAGTTGCTTTCATCATCAATGGCCTTGCTTGACCTTGCAACCTTGTTCTACCTCCGTGTTGTTAACAACCCTCCTCTCGCATTTGTTGCATTTGGTATGTTGTATTCAACTATTGTTCATGGTACTGCTCACTGTGATGTTGTTGCTGTCATATCTTGATGTCCTTGTCTATGAACAACTTTATGTCTTCGTAGGTAGGCAAGTCCGTGGACAGTTGATCGGATCCATTCCCAAGTGTGATCTAAATGGTGTCTTCATCTCTCCTCTCCTAGAAACCATTTTACTTGTATTCCTGAGAGGCAGATGAACACCAAGGATACCTAGAGACAAAGCAAACTCATGGCAAGCAATATGTCAGTTGAAAACCAAAATTAACATGAGAACTAACTTGCAACATACCTAGGTGCATGATCATGAAGGCTGCACAAGTTCAGTTGGGAGGTTCGGAGACCGAATGCCAAGACTGCATAAGGCACAGTCTGGGCTGTTAGGAGATTGGCTGACTGCTAGAACTGGGAAATGCATAGTCTAGTCTGGCTGCTGACTACTGGCCTAGGGACAAATTTGCGCAATTTCTTGGGCCAAGCAGCCATTGTCCTCCAGAAATGTACAAAATAGTCCTAGAGGCTAGTGTTGGGCAGGAATTCACAAATCGAGAGAGGAAGGTGAGCCTTCCCTCCCCATATTGTGCAATGTAGCCTTGGTGAAGGCAAAGTCTGAGCCAAGATTGGCCTGACCTGCCGACGGGAAACTGAAAGCAACTAAGACAGTAAATGCATGGCGACACTAAGTGATAGCAGAAGTGATTGACAGTGTATGCAAAGCATTAATGAAAGATTTAATAAACAGATCAATATGCATGTGGGTGAGGTCGTTCGCTGGTCAGGCGATCATCCGTGCAAAACAATTTCATGGATGCGACAGCAGTGAGATAGCAATGAAAACCAAAATAGACCTAGGAAAATCTAGTATACATATAAACAATAGCAAGCATTCAAAGAAATCAATCAAATAGTACTCCCATAAGCAAAAACACAAAAAGCGACAGAAATGTAGCACAAGGCATGGGAAGCGAGCTTACCCCAAAATAGCTTAGTTGAATGTGTCAACTGCTCCTCTATGTGATGTGAGATGTGAGAGCTACAAGGTTGATGTGAAAAATGAGCTCTAAAGCATCTAGTTGATGAGTTTTGATAACATCGAGGTTGTGATGCGCATGCCACAAATCTAGGGGAAGCGACACTTGGTGGGAGGTTTCTCAATTGCTCCTTGCATGTATCCTCCAACTAGTAAACATAGATCCCTGAAACAAGGGATGCATTTTCATGTTGCCTTGGGAGAAGAAGCCCATGCATGCAAGTCTATTTTGCTCAGTCTCAGAGGGAACATGTCAACTCAGATGCACATGTAAGAGACTGCTCGACTGCTAGAGAAACAATGTGCATTTATGGCTGGGATATGGGCTAGTTGCCCAGGAGATTTGCGCATTTTCTAGGCAGAGTAGTTGACTACTACCCATATTTGCAAAAATTCTTGTCTAAACAGCCTTGTTGGGGAAATTTGTGAAAATCCTGTTGGGAGTGTTAGCAGGCACGATTACGCAATCCTGGAGCCCAGCAGGCTACTAGAGAGGATTGCATAATTTCTAGAGGGAAGGTTGGTTTCCCTTCTGATATGCACAATTTTCAAGGGGAAGCTACTCAACCTACAGTTGGACTAAGTTTGGGTGAACATCCTATGAGGGGAATGGATCAAGCTGTGACCAATAGGCTACCTTTGTGCAAGAAAGGGATTGAAGCTTGTGAACATGACGAAGCAAGACAAGCTACTGTGAAAAGTTGGAAGGGAGGCTCCAAAACGAAGCTAAGGAAAAATTTTGGAGCGTGGTTGTAGCCAATACAATAGAACTATAACGGGGAACCCTTTACCCACATTTCGGAGTGGAAGAGGTGCTCCTCCTCCTCTGGATATTCGGGTTCCTCCTTCTCGATCTTCGTGGTCACAACAGTGGAATTAGGCTCTACGTCGATAATATGTTTCCCTTTTTTATTCCCCTTGTTGGGTTCTGACTTAGAGTTAGAACATGCATAAGATTCATAAGCCTTTATCTCGGCCACCAATGAATGCTTGGCCTGACACTCACTTGTGTTTTGAGTGGAGCTCTTACAGAACGCACACCACTTTCCCATGTCCTTCTTCAGCTTCGAGGTATTGTTCTTTTCTTGCAACTTTGGCAGGTTGTCTTGGGCCATTCTACCTTGGCTTTGTCCTTTTTTCTGTGGTTTGGGGGCACCTTCCCCTTGCTTTGGATTCACAGATCCAAAGTCTCACTTTTTTTGTTTAAGCTTCTGCTCAATCTTGACAGCATATTGATACATCGTTCTAAGTGAGGAGATGTCCAGGAACTCGATATCATCTTATATGTACATGTGTAGGCAGCTACAATATTTGAGTAACAAAATTATATCAAAATCCTTGATACCCAACTTTGTGCGAAGGATATGAAAAACATTGGTAAACTTCGGCATGTCTTGGTCCCTTCCCTGCCGCAGTGTGGTCCACTTTATGTATTTATCCTCATATCTCTTAACAAGTTAGTACTACTCCTTGATGACATCCAAGAACGAATTCCAAGTGGGTGTGGCTGAAAACAGTGAGGGTGTACTTTCAACCTTCTGCTCACAGTAGGTTTCCCACCAGTCCTTGACATCAGAGGCAGATTTAAGAAGAGAAAAAATAATATTTTCCCGAGTGGAAAAATCATAAACAGAAAAATATCCTTCTAGCATATTTAACCATTTATCTATGGTTCTTTCATCTATTTGGCCCTCAAATATGGGAATGCCAAAGTTTACTTGTACCTTAAAAGCAGTGGCACCTCTAGAGTGGCTGTTGGATGTGGATGCGCCACCGGTGGGCAACCGTTGAAGGATCTGGGAAAATTTATCCATCATCGCGTTCCTTTTCTTGTCGAAGTCCTCCTCGAGAAATATTTTGATAGGATCTCTTGCTCCCTCGTCTTTCTTTTCTCCCCCCATGGGTGACCGTCAAGGTTTACGAGGCTGATCTTGCAAAGGTTCAACTAGATCGAGCCCTAACTCCGTATACCCCAACCTCGTTGGGGACATTCAAAGCAGGATGAGGAAAGAGTAGACGACTCTAATACCACTGATCCAAATTTAAATAGGAACACGACAAATTACAGATATAACCATCAACATAGATATGTACCAGAAATAAAACTTCATTTCATTAATATCAAAGAACTGAAATATGTTTACATACATAATGGAAATAAACTAGCTCGGATGATGGTAGCTTATCTATGAGAAGAGATGTGGCGGCTATATGTGTTAGGCCCCTATACTACTAGTGTAACCCCTTATTGTTATTAGTACAACCCACTTATTATATTGATATACCCATGTAGTGCCCATATTGTTACTATTGTGCCCCATAGAAGCCCACTATTGTTATTATTGTGCCCTTACATTATTATTGTTATGTCAGCTCTGATTATGTTATGACCCCTTAGACTCCTATATATAGAAAGGAGGTCTTTTCATTTGTATCATCCAAGAATTGTTCATTTATGTAATGTAAAGGGGTTGTCCCCTCGAAGAAGCTGAATTCTAAGGCGTTGATCTATCTTTTCTATCTTTTCTTGAGCTGGTTTCATAACATTTGGTATTAGAGCTTCGGATTCTAGGGTTTCACTGCTCCAAAAAGGTCATAGTGGCATTTTCACTATAACATTTTTTTTGCGATGTTTCAAAAGCTAAAAAAAGAAACCCATTTGAGAATAAATCGCGCTGAATCTCAGATCCAAATTTCAGAGCTTTTCGCTCTATATTTGTGGAGATATGATCTGAGGAAGTTGGTCTTTTTGCAAACTCCTGAATTACATTCCAAACAGGTGACCAGGGGAAAATCGTCATAACTCATTCTGAGCATTGGATTGAAATTTTGTAAGAAGGTACAGATAAGAGGACAGACTGTAGTTTCTTGTATATATTTTTCAGTGCCAAAGGTCGAAACAGTGACACATGGCACTTCATACAAGTTTGCTCTTCTGGAAAGGTCTATAATTAGGTCATCTTGGGAGATTGTGCATAACTCTTTCTTGGAGAATTGAATTTGGTTAAAACTGGTGGCATTGGAAAGAGGACACAGAGGGATACTACAGGTCGTAATTTCAGAACTTAAAGATCTGAAAGTACAGAGTTACAATCGTTTCAAGATCGAGCTCCTAAAATCAAGAAAAAGCAAGATGAGGAAGTTTGATGGCAAGGATCCAGTAAATTGGATACTTTATATGGAGCAATATTTTGATCTACATGGTGTACCACTATTACAAAAGGTATTTATTGCATCTTCATATTTAGGACCGGATCAATTTTTATGGTATGAAGGGCTTTGTTCCCGTAGACAACTTGTTACGTGGGCAATTTTCATGGAGCAAATGATAGCACATTATGAGGATACAAAGAGAAACACCTTCTTTAGAGCAACACCACAACAATTGGAAAGAGTAAAAGGGCTTTGTGACATAGTGGAAAGCAAAATTATGGAAACCAGGAAGCATACCCCTCACA